>JAUUEG010297757.1:0-15300 GCA_032361445.1 Panulirus gracilis | reverse complement strand
CCATGACACATCCCGTAAAGCATTCCACTTGACTCTGTCATATGCTTTCTTCAGATCCATAAAAGCTGCATAAAACTTCTTATCTTTTGCTACATACTTTTCCACAGTCATTTTTCACCACAAAAATCTGATTCATACATCCCCTACCTTTCCTAAAACTGCCTTACTGCTCACTTATTTTGCATTCAGTCGCTCTCAACTCTATCAATCAACACTTTTTCAAACACTTTTCCTAATATAACTTATCAGACTTGTTCCCCTATAATTGTTACATACATCTATAGCACCTTTTCCTTTGAACAAAGAAGCAATAACAGCTTTCACCCAATCCTCTGGCACAATCTTCTGTTTCCATGCTAAGTTACATATAAGATGCATTCACTCTATTGCACTTTCTTCTCCATACTTAGCATTTCAGCCATAATCCCATCCACTCCAGATGCCTTTCCTACTTTCAACTTCATTACTGCCCTTTTCACCTCCCTTCTTGCTATAGGCCCTTGCACTTGTATCCTCTTCCTTCCATTACTTATAGAACTCGTATCTTTTTTGTGACAAGTACTTTTCCAAAAATACCACATATTTCACTAAATACGCCTGATTGTACTCCAGGCACAGCTCATATGCCTTGCAGAGCAGCATATAACTTAAAGGGTGTGTAGGACATGTATGGAAAATTTCACCAAATTGGGTTGTATATCATTCAAAATAGAAAATTATGTTCGTTAATCCTATTAATAAGCTTATGGAGATGTTTTAAAATCATATGAGAATCTCTCACACACAATGTGTACAAAGTATATCAGGACTGCTGCAATGAGAATATATGAGAATCTCCCACACATAAAGTGTACAAAGAATATAAGGACTGCTGCAATGAAAGGGTTAACACTGAAATTGAACTAGGTGCATGAACTGGGAATATTCTGCAAAATATTTACAGCATATGATACCCCTAAATCACAGTGTATAAAACCAATCTGGCCACCCAGCAAAAGGAAATATGTAAGTCTTATCAATAAAAGTGGTCCAGCAGAAGGCAACAACAACTTCCGTTAAAGGAGCCGGGTCACTGGGAGAGGATAGTGGCCAAGAATCTGACCACACTGGAAGAGAGAAAGAAATGGGGAAGACATGATAACTTCAAAAGTTTTAAAGAAATGGGGAAGACATGATAACTTCAAAAGTTTTAAATCAAACTGACAATACTGAGAGTGAAGACTTCTCTGAAACTTCCAAAGAAAGGTTATGGAGAGATCGTAACTAGAAATAAAAAAAGTAAATAGTACTTCGATGGTAATAAACTTGTGGATGAATGGAATAAAAAAAATAATGTAATTACTGGCAATAAAAAGGAACAAAAAAATGAGATTAAAGAAAGCTAGAGAGAGATATGATCCAAAGTTGTAGTATTCCTTACAAAGAGGTCAATCCCTTCATTTCCTCTCTGCTTACCTGATTTGGTAATATGCACCTCTACCACAAATCTACTCAATACTTTAGGTAATTAACAACATAATTTTGCTATTTCCTTAAAGTAGTTTCAAGGCAAAGGTTTGTAATATAACACAACCCTTCATGGTAACATCTCATTACCAGTGATGACCTTTGACCTATCACACCTATAACCACTCTCCTATTACACCTAAACTCCTACAAGTGGCAGCTAAAATGCAATTATCATTTTCCCAATTCCACATCTTTTTCTATAAACAGCATTGCATGGCTTCTATCTAGTCCCTTTCTGTATTACCAGAGTATTCTTCCATTTTCTCATGAACAGCACATGAAAATACTTCTGTATCATCTAGTTCCTTGACTTGAGGAAACTGAAGATTCTACATGAAACACTGATTGGTACTTCTTATTCATGGTACTCTCACACTGACCAATATTCCTCAAAGAAAAAAATCCTTTTTCTTTACATGTGCCATTTGGTAAAAAAAAAAAAAAAAAATCTCACATTTCCCTTGGATTTCTGAATTTCACCCTTAATTCTCACCTCAGAATGCGTACTCTGTTTTTGTTACTTGACAAAAGTAAACTCATCTGTGTAAAAAATTCAGGAAGAAATGATTATGAGGGATTTTTAATCTTAAAAGTATTTTCAAAATCTTGAGAAAAATCTCACGATAAGAACAAAGTAAATGCGTGCAAAGCAAGGGCCACTGGGTTTTAAACTGCATTCTAATGGAAATTTATCAGTGTAATTATAATCCAAAATTTTACTTCAGAGAATAAATTTACAGAAAGGGATTATAAATCAAGATGATAATGAAATATTTACCAGACATAAGGTAGCTGTCTGACTTCCCAACACCAAATTTGTATAATGGGAAGCAAACTTAGTTACTGCTTGTATCTTAACAGTTATGGGTAACAATCATATGCTACTGATAATTTATTTCAATGCATGCATATTCATTGCAAACTCCTATTACAATATCCTTTACCAAAATAATCCATAAATCTGAAGTAATTTTGGTAGAAATGATGTAAATATCTGTAGGTAAGAGTTAAATAATCATTACAGGCATTTATGACTTTCATATAAAACAGAACTATGGGCAAGTACAAAGGTTAGTTATGATCCAGAAGACAACATGCTGGCAAGTTAGGTCATGCAGATCAAACACCAAGATGGTGTTTCTACTCATCGACACAAGTGGTCATGCATAACTATAATGCTAAAGCACTTACACTGTCCTTACTTCTCTGTTGGCTGCAGGTGCAAATGTGTTAGAAAATCATGATTAAAAGTGATATTACACACATGACATACACCTACTTAATATGAAGAATTAGAACACTTAGTTGGTGAGGCAGTTACAGAATTCAGTGTTAGTATAAAAAGATATGGATTTCTTTAAACTGATGAAAATTTTGATGGTTGGTTATGCTGAAAATGCATTTTGTAAAAGGAAGCGCAGTTCTACTGGGTAAACTTGAAATTATCCTAAAGATTTACATCACATATGTTGAGTTTTGACATAAAATGTAGGTCACTTGTGTTGGATAATGCAAATTCACGCTCAATTTTTTCACATAATTCCTAAGGCTTTAAGAAGCCGAAAAATCATTTCACATTTTGTGCTTGACATATCTGAAAGGAGTAGGATCTCCTCTGGTTATAAAAACCCTAACTTAGATATTCAAATTCATGCTGTAACTATAATAAAACAAAATATCAAAACAAGGAGACACTCCTTTGATTTGAAATACTGAATCACCATCCTGGTACTGAAATTAGCCATGAACACACATAGGATGGGAACTGCAAGCATAAGCACATGGATCTGAGTTCTTCAGAAACTCTTTAGATATGTATATCAAGGACAATTAAAAGCATGTCTGCATGGCATCTATCACTAAAACTATAAAATCTGAGGCTTTAATTTATTTAATAAACAAGTGAGCTATTTTTGAAGTGAGGTGGATGGTAAAAAGTCAAGTTCTTATAGTGCAATGGTTAAAAAATCAGCCAGATATTTTGATCATGTAACTCCAAATAATTTAAGAGAAAGGGGAACAGTATAAAATAAACAGAGCTAAAATAAATAATTGGGAATAAATACAGTTATGAACAAGTGAAAAACCTTATACCCAGGGTAGCAATTTCTAAGCACACACCTAATGTAATCTTAGGATAGGCCAGCTTTCAACAATAGTACTTTACACCCTATCCTTCTTAAGTCTAATGAGGGCAGTGAACACTTAGTTAGCCTGAAGGACCTAATGACAAGTGCTATACCTAATGATAATCATAATGATCCAACGGACCTCTATCTATGGAAAGTATTCGATCACCTGTCATTAAATAAATCATTTATATATTGTTATTATAATACAACCCCAAGGACCCCTTCTCCAGTAGGACCCCTCCCCAAGAAATTTCTACAACTTCAAGATTATGCCACAATTAGCAGCAGGGAGATGGGGTCCTAAGGAGAGAGAAGTTCTTTGATGAAATTGTAATGATACAATCTTGCCCAGGGTGTTTCCATCATGTTATAACCACAAGCAGGTGGATGCTAATAATGCCAGTCATTTAAAACCAACTGTTCAGCATAAAATTCTGATAATTCAGTACTCTTTCTTTTTTGTAAAAATGAACAATAAGTTCCAATCCAGAATAAGTAATCTGGATGTGAACGAATGGTCTCTAGGTGGAAAAAAAATCCTGGTTGGACAAAAGTAATGTAGTGTTAGCTCTGCATTCTTGTATCCATATTATAAAAGTGCAAGTGTCAAACATGATTAGTCATTTGAGATATTTAATTGTCAGAAAGTGAAGAAGCAGTAAAGCCTTGGAAATCAGCGATTTCTTGTTTAGCAGAAAGCTTTAAATGCAACATATGTGAGACATGAGCAGGTGGGCATGGTTCCTGTGTTTTCATGATAGATAATTATGCATTTTATTGTTTATAAACTTTATAAAATCTTATATTTTCCTTAAAAAGCACAAGAACCAAAAGCAGGTGAAAAATCTCTATGCATGTGCAGTGTTCCAAATATTCCATTTAACAAAAAGTTATCTCGTGAAGGTCTGTAATATCAACTGTGTCAGCAGTAAGCACCTAATCATATTACAGATCAAATTCTGATACATTAATATAGACTTCATTTTTGTCCACATTAACAATCAAGACACACCGTCATTCCACTATGCTTTATTTATGGACACTGTATGGTTAGGTTCTGGAGTGAGTATTTCAAACTTTGATGGAAACTCACTAGTCACTGTTCAGTAATGCAAAATGTATATAATCTTCAACCAAGCACAGCCTCCTTTTCTTATGGCTCTCAAAGCACGTTATTTATTGCTGGTTGGTACAGTCTGAAAGCACTTCTTACGTGAAAGACTAAGGGTGCAGGCTGAATATTACAAACTTATCAATAATCTTATTTTCATATCTCACCTCTGCCTGAAGTTCTGCCACTTTATCCTGAAGTCTGGGAACTTGGTCACTGTCACTGCCTCCTACCCGTGACACTTCACCTTCCGTCACTAACTCCTGGTTCTAAAAGAATTAAAATTATGGCAATAAAGCTTTATTTTTCTTTTAGTATATACAAGTTTAAAGTTCCCTAAATCAAATAATACTGAGCATTACTTACATCAACAGATGAAAGATATGATCAAATATATTACATATATTATCACTCATTTACTAATATTGTGCCTAGTTTTTCAAATAAAACTTTATTATTTATCATAATTATACTTGGTCGCTGTCTCCCGCGTTAGTGAGGTAGCGCAAGGAAACATACGAAAGAATGGCCCAAACCACCCACATACACATGTATATACATACACGTCCACACACGCAAATATCCATACCTATACATCTCAAAATATACATATATATACACACACCGACATATACATATATACACATGTACATAATTCATACTTCATACTGAAGAATGTATAGCCGGTTATTGCGACATGCATCGCTAATTTCACCACCCGGCTTGAGATGTGTGAGATCCCAGGTAGTCGTGGGATCGGCCGAGGAATCTCTTGGGACCTCCCAGGTCACCACGTGGCTTACCTAAGCATAAAAATTCATATAACACAGACACAACGAACAAGCAGGTTCATAACAACATCTATAACGGATAAAATGCAGACAAAAACTTATTTTGTTTCTAAGAGATAAGATCAAAACCTTCTCCAATATGCCAGTGAATCCCGGCACATGACATCATGGGTACTGAGAGACGATCGTCAGGCTTCATGTTCACGTTGGGTCACTTGGCGTACCAATACCAGTATTACACATGACTGACTCGAACGTGTGTCATTTACATATAGAGGTCTTATTAGCACCTATTTTGATTTTGTCCGTATTTCCGCAATTCCTTCTACTTCCCCAGTGTCATTATGCATTTGTAATGGGAGCAGTTCTTAATTTTTGCTAACACTTTTCCAGTCAATGCTTGTATTGCCTTGGGTTGTACCCATGTTTCATGTAACCAGGTAATGCAGCACAATGGCAGTGCTGGGCCCATAAGCCAGAGGTCCTTCGATCGAAAACACGAGCTTCTGCGAGTGTTTTCTTATCACAGGAAGGAACCAGTACTGGGCTTAAACAGTTCAAGTCTCCCTTCATTTCACTTCCCTACTCTGACCTGAATTGGCCGGCCATAGACGCTGGTCCCTTCCCGTGATCAGAACACACTTGTAGCAGAGCGTGGTTTCGATCCACGGACCTTTATGTTATCGGCCAAGCACGTTTCCACTGCGCCACTCTTCTGCATTACCAGATTATATGAACCAGTGGTATAACCGATAGCAACACAAGCAATGACTGAAGAAGTGTTGGCCCACCTCTAGTGACTGTTTAACTTTACTGATAAGAAAGTAGACTGGTAGTGTACAGCTCAGAAGGCTGTTCTCTTATCTTAAATAGACTCAGTTAACTGATTCCTATAGCAGTAATATCAATCGATGAAAGAGCTGTTTGCATCACCAACTTCCCACACAAAGAAATATGTTGAAATCCTTAAAAGTTACTTGTTTGCGCGGGGGATCGAATCGGGAACTTGTACGTGTTAAGCGCACGTTATAAGCACCACACTAAAATAAACTATATTTACTTTTACGAAGCAGATCTTTCATTGCCATCACTGAAGCAGATGCTACAGTGTCATTACTGAAACATATCTTAATGACATTAAGAAAGCACATGTCATAGCCGAAGCAGATGTTTCGCTGTCATTTCTTTCTCAAATGTTTCAATATCATTATAAAATCATGTTCCAGTGTCACTATCAAATCATGTTTTAGTGTCATTTTTGAAGCTGATGTTTGAGGATCAAACTGAAGTAGATATTTTCAGGTATTTTACATATGCGGATGTTTTAATCTCATTAATGAATCAGATGCTTGAGCTTCAGTGCTGAAGAGAAGTTTGGTTATTATTTTTTAGAGACATGATTTAGTGTTATTATTGAATCGTATTTTTCGGCTTTATTACTGATGTATTTCTGAGGCATAAGTTTTGCTTTCACGACTGAAGTACATTTTTCAGGATTATAGCTGAAGCAGATGTCTCAGAGATATTATTGAAGTATATATTTCAATAGCGTTACAAGGAAGATGATTAATCCAATTGAAGAATGAAAAGTGCTTGTTGATAGGAAGTCTCGTGTGTTCGGCCGAAACCAAACCAGAACCCTTGTGTATGTGTGACCCAGCGATGGAGGGGAAGATGAGAACATATTAATGGCCGACTCTTGTTAACAACAGACACATTGTAATAATGCTATATAGAGGGTTGTTGAGTACTGCATGGCTTAACAGTAGTGGAAATACAATAGAGACAGTTCCCAGTATTAGAAACCGAAGTAATGTCTATAAAAGAAAAAGAAAAACATTAGTTTGACAAGGAAAATAGAATAACTTTTAGAATCAGATTGAAAATTTGTAACCTGTGGTCCTATAGACTGACTTCTCTCAGGTGGATATAAGGCGCTGTAGTCTGGATGATGAGGTTTAGAATGAATCTCTGGAATGAACTTAGGATACTTTTGTTGTGTGTATCCATTACTTATTTACTTGTAAACAGTACACCTTTGGTGCAGCCAAAAGTTAGCATAGTTGTACGACTTTTGCAGATCTTTTAAGGTTGTGGTGTACTTGATATATGGTCTTATAATGTGGTCATAGTTCTATCTTCATCTTGAGGATTCTAGGAATCTTCATGAATATATCAAGTACTTGTACCTGTGGGAGTATCCAGAAGATCTCGGGAAAGGCCTTGGGGGGCCGAAAATACTACTGTTTGAGGCCTTCCTCTCATTGACAGTAGAATCAGGCGGAAACCTAAAGATTCTAAGCACTCCATGATACCAGGGACTGGGGACCATAGATTTGTTGGATTTTAGCAAGATTATGAAAATGTATAATTGTGCTGTACAAAATACTTGAGGTTTGAGTAAGCATATGATGCTTATACAATTTTTGTTGTGTTGAAGGCTCCAATCAAGGACAAAAGCCCACATCAAGGCTGAGCCTTAATTAGAATATAGAGAGAATTTAGAAAAGGAAAAAGAAAGGCCAAGGGAAAATTAATACGAATTTTGGAGGAAGAGAAAACCTATCTCTTCAAATGTTCTATGTAATAGATACAGGGAAAGACATGAGGAGGTACAGAGTTTCAAAGCCTTCCAGGCGTAAGGAGGGAAGCAGTTATCAAAAGGCCCCAACCTTGACCTGTCGATGGCCACACAGTAATCATGTGACCCAACGGCTTGATGAGTATTGCGTGGTGTAACTAGTGGTGGAGATACAAAAAAAGCGAGCTCTCGAGGGCAAACACCAAATTAGTACTCACAGAAGAGGGAGAGTGAGCCAAAATTGCGGCGTAAAGCAAAAAGGTCAATCATGAAGGTTAGCCTGGGACAGGTTTTTAGGTCAGAGTGCTTTCGATTCAGGACTGTCATGTAAATGTGCAGAGATAAAACCACCCTAGATGTGAGAGCAGTACTACAGACATGGACGAATCAATCCCTTGTATAAAGGGAGAAACTTTTCACAAGAAAAGACGTGCCAACAACTAAACAAAACATTAACAATACACATAGTTTTATCGAGTGCTGAGCGGTGTGGCTCATAGTGTCTGGATGTTGAAGTTCCTGGTAAATGTTCTAACAGTCAAGGGTCGTCAGTTAGTGAGCTCAAATTACCAATACTTAGGTTAACAACGGAATGTGTGCTATTGAAACCTGGAAATACTCCAGCTTCAGTTGGACCTGTAGCTGGAACTGTGGATATAAAAGTAATTGGTGTCGGCATTATTACATAAGTGCCACATATGTTTAATGTAATGATAATCATCGCGGTTGTCTAGTTGGAATCCTAATATTTTGTGACTATTTCCGCAAGGTGAAACCTTCAAGGACCACTTATGTCACTGTCACAAAGAGGCTGAGAACACAAATGATGCATCCTCTCTTCTTGCACATCAATCCTATATGTTAATTAACACTGTCAACACCATAAGGATCTGTCACAAAGTCCACTTAAAGCTGATGTATTGCCTGGTGTACGTGGTACAATTGGTTAGTGCGTCCGGCTTTTTAACTGAAAAGCTGTTGGTTCAAACACACCGAGCGACTTTTTATGTTAAGACTAGTCTACAACTTAGGAAACTTCATCTAGCAAGTACGCAGGTCAACGGAAACAAAAAAATCTATAAGGACGCTCAGGAGTTTGACAATAAACGCTCAACAGTTATCTGCTTCATACATATTTTACCCTCACAGGCTTCTGTGAAGTCACCTGGAAGCCGGAACACGAAGCTGGAGCCTTATGCACACATCATACGACAACGGAGGTTCACTACATCCTTTAAAAGGTACATACCAGAGTTATATTTGCAAGCTGAACAAAGACCACTACCTGATGGCAAAAGCAAAGCAGATTTTCATTCTAAACCTCACCATAAAAAGGGTAACAGAGCTCCTCATACCTCCCTGATAGACCTTAGTTTATAGCAGTGATTCCCAAACATATTTCATCGCGACCCTAAATACAATCATTTCTCGGCCGAGTGACCCAAAGGCAAGATACATAATGTGCTATGTACATTGGACCGTACTGTTCATGCAAAACAAAGAACACATGTAAGCAGGTGCTAATTACGAGACCGGGAAACAAGCGACGTTTATGGGAAATATGCATGGTTATACATATTATTGACAATGACATCTTCTCCTTCAAGGCCAAACACGTATACATCATCTGAACGATCACTGCTTCATATCAATATATCACGTTCACATCTATAATGGGTAAGATGCAGGCAGAGTCTTATTTTGTTTCTAGTAAAAAAGATCTCAACCTTCTCCCGTACGCCACTGAATCCTGGGACGTGGCATCATGTGTACGGAGGGACGAGCATCAGGCTCCATGTTCACGTTGGGTCACTTGGTGTACCAGTACCAGTATTACACGTGACTGACTCGAACGTGTGTCAAGTACATATGGAGGTTTTATCAGCACCCATTTTACTTTTGTTAGTATTTCCGTAATTCCCCTTACTTTCCCAATGTCATTATATAATCATAATAGGAATATTTCTTAATTTTTTTTAACACTTCTCCAGTCAATGATTGTATTGCCTTGGGTTATACCGCTGTTTCATATAACCAGGTAATGCAGCAGAATGGCGCAGTGGAAGTGTGCTGGGCTCATAAGCCAGAGGTCTGTCGATCGAAAGCATAATCTACTCCGAGTACTTATTGCAATTATTTTATTAACCATTCCCGGCTCCTTCCTATGGTCAGAAAACACTAGTAGCAAAGCGTGGTATCGATCCGCCAACCTCTTGGTTAGGGGCACAGCACGCTTCCACTGTGCCAATCTGATGCAGTACTTGGCTATATGGACCAATGGTATAACCAATGGTAATACGAGTACTGACTGGAGAAGTGTTGGCCCACCTCTAGTGACTGTTTACCTTTACTGATAAGAAAGTGAACTGGTAGTATACAACTCATAATGCTGTTCTCCTATCTAAAATAGATTCAGTTAACTGATTCCAGTTGCAGTAAGATCAATTGATGAAAGAACTATTTCCATCAGCAACTTCCCACACAAGGAAATGTGATGAAACCCTTAAAAGTTTTCTGTTTCCGCCCGGGATCGAACCGGGGACCTTGTGCGTGTTAGGCACACGTGATAACCACTACACTACGGAAACTGTATTAACTTTAACGAAACAAAAGTTTCATTGCCATCTCTGAAGCAGATATCATAGTGTCATTACTGAGACATATGTTTGAATGTCATCATCAAAGCACATGTCATAGAGAAGCAGATTTTTCACTGCCATTTCGTTCTCAAATGTCTCATCGTCATTAAGGAGAGAAAAGTTTCAGTATCATTACAAAATTATGTTTCAGTGCCATCACTGAAGGAAATGCATTAGTATCACTTTTGAAGCTTATTTCTGTGGATCAAAATTGAGGCAGCTTTCTTCAGGTCTCATAACTGAACCATATGTTTCAGCTTCATTACTGAACAGATGTTTGATTGTTATTTTTCAGAGAGACGTTTTAGTGTTGTTACTGAAGTGTATTACTCGGCTTTATCACTGGTGTATATCTGAAGCATATGTTATACTTTGATGACTAAAGTAGATGTTTCAGGGTTATAGCTAAAGCATGTGTCTCAGAGTCATTACTGAAGTATATGTCTCCGTATTAGTAAGGTGAAGAAATCAATCCATACGATCAACGTAAAGTTTCTATTAACATGAAGTCTGGTGTGTCAGGCCAAAACAAGAGAAGAACCCTTGTATACGTGTGACTTAGCGATGGAGGGAAAGATGAGGACATATCAATGGCCGACTCTCTTGTTAACAACAAGCACATTGTGATGATAAAATGTAGTGGGTTGTTAAGTACTGCATGGCCTACAAGTGGTGGAGATACGAAAATAGACAGCTCCTAGGAGTAGAAACCAAAGTGATGTCGATAAAAGGTAGAGAGAATATCATAAGTTTGGTTAGGGGATTAGATTGATTTTCAAAATCACATTTAGAATTTGTAAGCTGTGTTCCTATAGAATGACTTCTGTTAGGTAGGTATAAGGCACTGTAGTCTGGATGATGAGGTTTAGAATGAATCTCTGGAATGCACTTAGTATACTCTTGTACTGTGTATCCATTACTTCTTTACATGTATGTAGTAAACCTCTAGCGTGACCAAAAGTTAATATAGTCGTATGACTCTTGTCTCTGCTTTTAAACGGTTTGGTAAACTACAGATGTGGACTTATGATGTGGTCATAAGGGTACCTTCATTTTGAGTTTTCAAGCAATCTTGAGGGGAAAGTGTTGGCACTTGTTCCTCTTGTACCTGCTGGAGTTCCAGTAAGCACAGTTTATGGAGTGATTGCCATGTGTGGACGTTGAGGTTCATGGAAAATGTTCTTACAATCAAGGGTCGCCCCTGGATGAGCTGAAATCACCAACCAATCGGTGAACACCTTAATGCTTTAACCTGTTGTGCCAAGGAAACCTGGAAACACCCCAGCTCCAGACGGAACATTAGCATGAACTATGGATTGGAAGGTAAGAGATGGTCTGCCTCAATACATGATTGCCACACAGGAATAATGTAATGATAATCATAATGGTTGTTCAGTTGAAATTTCAATATTTTGCGAGTATTTCCACAAGGAGTAATCCTCAAGAGCTACATATGTCCTTGTCTAAACTCGGCTCTGAACACGACCACTGTATCCTCTCCTGCTACACATGGCTCCTATATGTTATCTAAAACTTTCAGTGCCACAAGGATTCGTCACCAAGTCTGCCTTAATATGAGGTATTTCCAGGCCTCCTTGGCACAATAGGTTAGCGCGTTCGGCTATTAAATGAAAGGTTGGTGGTTCGAGCCCACCCGGGAGCGACACTTTATGTAAGACAACCTCAGCATTTACAAGAAACTTCAGATTCATAAAGGCACAAGAGTTAATCATAAATTGTATGTAATTTTAAAAGTCAACACAATAAGGATCTGTCAGAAAGTCCACCTGAAGCTGAGATGTTCGTGACAATGATCACATCTTCCCGTTTAAGCAAGCATCCTTTGAAGAAGCACTGCTCCAAATCTATGCTTCATCTTCACATCCATAACGGGTAAGATGCAGGGAAAAACGTATTTTGTTTCTGATAAATAAGATCTCAACCTCTTCCAGTACACCACTGGAGAAGGTTGAGAGGAAGAACGTCAGGCTTCATGTTCACGCTAGGTCACTTGGCATACCAGTACCAGTATTATACGTGACTGTCTCGAACGTGTGTCAAGTACATATGGAGATTTTATTAGCAGTCATTTTACTTTTGTCAGTATTTCCGTAATTCCTCTTAATTTCCCAGTATCATTATGTAATTCTAATGGATATGTTTCTTGATTTTTGCTAACACTTCCCAGTCAATGCTTGTATTACCTTGGGTTATACCCCTATTTCATCTAGCCAGGTAATACAGGAGAATGGCGCAGGGAAAGCCTGCCGGACCCATAAGTAGAGATCCGTCGATCGAAAGCACAATCTGCGGCGAGTGTTTTCGTATCACAGGAAGGGATTGGTACTGGGCTTGCCCAGTTCAACTCTCAATTCATTTCACTTCCCTTCTCTGACCCTGTGTACTGTAATGATTTCATTAACCTGGATGGGCCCGGCCTAAGCACTGGTCCCTTCTTTTGATCAGAAAACACTAGTAGAGGAGCGTGGTTTCGATCAATCCACGGACCTCTGGGTTATGGGCCGAACACGCTTCCACTGCGCTACTCTGCTTCAGTACCTGGCTATGTGAACCAGTGAGATATTCTGGTAGATACATCTTGATGATTATTTCAGTTAATAGTTTGTCACATCTAAAATGGGCAAAGAACATATTTACATTATGATCAAATTTGTCAGAAATGAACATAATTCAATTACATTACTTTCACTGAACCAATATGATTTCGCTAGGTCTTAGCTCCTTCCCAGTCGATATGGTAATCAAAGGCAACTTTATGTTGAAATATGCCTTTGCTCTGTTGGGATACTGTAACACTGCTCTTAGGTTTTGAGATCCTAGACATCAAATCTTTTCCCGATTTTCCAATATGAAATTCGTTACAGTCTTTACATGGGATTTTATCAACTACGTTGTATTATTTGATGTGCTATTTTTGATGAGAGCTTTCGTAATAGTATTGCCATATATGACAACTATTGAAGCGTTTCCTCACTGTATTCTGACACTGGTTAAGTACATCTATTGGGTATCTTAGCTTCTCTCCAGCTTACCGATTCATTCTCAGTTAATCATCCGAAAATGCAGGATCTGAAATCTTATATGCTCTCAGGCTCATAGATATGAAAACCGATCATTTTGCATTAATTTGATCATTTGAATGGTAGTGGACAAAAGACAGTATATTTGTTATATTTCTGTAAGCCTTAGTTTTTAAGATACCTTTATCCCTGATGACCTCTACAGCCGAAAAGGATAACTTATTCTTTATTGAGACTTCATGAGTAAACTTTTTGGAGGGAGCTAACGAGTTCAACTTATGCAGAAAGTCCTCAATGGGTAGATCATCAAGCCAAAAGCAAAGTACGTCGTTCACATAATTTGTTATGGCCATGGGTAATCCCCTCTCCCCTGTGTCAACATATATTTGCATGCAGTATTTTGAAAGCTATTTGCTAAACACCATGAAATAACAAATCATAGTTTGGCTTCGATGTGTGGACGACATATTTTGCACTGACCTAGCGGGAGGAGAAACAAATCCAGTGCCGATGTTGCCTGTGAGATCGGTGAAGTCCATGGAAACAAAGCAACTAAAGAAAGAAGTACCAGAGATATTCCAGGAGCACTTACACACCAGTTCCATGGCAGCTATTACGACAGGCCGTATGCCTGAGGACACAATCGTTGAGACGGAGAGACTGAAACCACTCTCTGAAAGAGAGACCGGTGAAGTAGAGCTGTGTGATACCTTCTTTACTGGTTTGGACTCCGTTGAGACGGAGGAACTGAGAATGAGGCCGGAGAAGTGGGGCTGTGTGATACCTTCTTTGCTGGATTGGAATCCGAACTAGAGTCAGTGGGTGAGGATTATGATTTGTCTCTGGTCATTTCAAGAGAGACCCAGGATCGAATGAAGAGTTGGTATGGCAGACGGTCTCGACTGAGGAGCTTTAAGATGAGCAACAAGGTGTTGCTTATATTACCCCATTCGGGGCTTTAACCACATTTCAATCATGATTCTCCCTCTTTTAAGCAGAATGTGCTGGCTTGCACGACCCACCTGGAGCTGAATGTGATAAGGAGGACGATTCAGATACGAGTACCCTGGAGACCTGAGGACCTGATGGAGGCGTGGACAGGAAGGAGGAGGCGAAGCTCTCGCACCTGACGAAGAAGCGATGGGTGGAGATATCTGCCCTGCTGTCGACACACCCAGAAGTCTGCCGAAACCCAACTGGACGGGCCTCACTGAAGAACCTAGATGTAGATGTAGTAGATACCTGGTTAAGTCGACAACGAGCGGCGATGCTTCAGGAGCGGAAGTACATGCTCGAGCACGATTTAATGCAGCCGTGTCAGTCAGAGTGGAGCTCGCCATAACCCTTATACACAAGCTTGATGGAACCTATCGGTTCTGTGTCGACTACCGCCAAATAAGCAAGGCATCGAGGATTCCCACTCAAACACACACACACACACACACACACACACACACACACACACACACACACACACACACACACACACACACACA
>JAUUEG010296647.1:1442-15312 GCA_032361445.1 Panulirus gracilis | reverse complement strand
AGAGAGAGAGAGAGAGAGAGAGAGAGAGAGAGAGAGAGAGAGAGAGAGACAATGGTTGGTCGTCTCCACCCTCAAACCATTTCTTTTCACCGACATTTTCCTTCCCTTCGTCCTGCCAACACAGATGCATCTCACCCTCCCGGTGTCACCACTTCCCCCACACGTGCCACCCAACAGAAGATGACTTCCTCCCTCACTCCCTCCTTCCCTTCACTCACACTTCCAACATTTCCCTCGCCTGACACCACCAATCAATTCTTCCCTCCCCGTGCCACCACTTCCCTCTCCTACCAACAACAGTCAGCCACTCGAACTGCCAACTCTTGCTCTAGCCAGAGATTAATCCTAAGGGGGAAATGATATTTTCCTGTACCATTCCGACAATAATTTCTCCCAATATTTTCTCCTTCGTGTAACCTTTACAAAATATCGTGTGTCTGCAACGCATTATTGGCCGCCTTCGCTATATACCATGTACGTCCATCGTAAAGATTAAGATATATATATATAGTTTGCGAGCGGTACACATTTATTGACCAGAAAAGCTCACCGCCACTTTTCGTTATATACTTACGTCGCTAAGTACACCTTTCGACGTACACATGATTTACTATTATCTATTGTCATCCTGAGGGATTTAAGAGTTACATTAGCAAGTGTGGGTAAGTGTGTCCTAAATTTCCATGTTGTGTTAGCTCTTGTAAGATGAGCCACCATCTGCAGCAGGCTGGTGCTTGCAGCAGCAGCCTCAGTAATATTACATAGGAGAAGTGGGCCGAACACGGCGAGTCTTTTCCATCAGCATCATCAGGGAGGCATACTGCTAGGTGTACCACTGTGTCCAGTGAAGTTAGTAAGATATGATAACAGTGTTGTAGCTGCTTGTAGTGATGCGCTGCTCATAATGTTTCTCAGAAAGCAGGAAATAGTACTGCTTGGGGGTTACAAGTACAGCCTCACCAAGAGCATGAGTCTGGAAGACAATCTTACTTTCTCTTGAAGTCGTATTATCGCCTCAGAAAAAAAAAATACGTCCAACCTTCTCTTGACGTTGGTAGCTCACCTACCGTGTCTCCATCCTTTGGTGAGGCGACGCCAGACGGAGACAATTACCTCTCGCTGCCATCAGCCACAGTTGGGCAGATGCTTCCCAATTTCATGGACCCAAGACTACCTTTTTTTTTTCTTTTTTGACCTGTGACCAAGATGGCGGCGGTGAACCGGTTCGCCCTTGGTGGCGCATCAGAAAGGTCATCTTGAGATGTGGTGAAAGCTGTGTGAGGTCACGTGAGTCCTGCCAGGGTACATATATGTGGGTGAGAGTGTGGAGGTACAAGGATGTACCCATGGCCGCTCCAACACACCACCATCCGCAAAAATTAGACACACACACACACACACACACACTACACACTACACACACACACACGCATTGTGTCCGCTTTCTCACACCAGAAGAAACACAGGAAGCACATGAAAGTGTTCCCTCTCAAAATACACCTGTGACGAAAGCGTGTCGAGTTCCTCACCCTCATCATGACAGTTTTTCCATTTATCCACAGGGAACTCCACGTTACGATCAAACGATTCGTCACATCCTGACGTTCTTGGCAAGCTAAGGTGACCTGCCGCCATCTTCATGAATGTTTACTTCGGCCATACTCGCGCACCTGCCTAGAATCAGTAGTTGTTTGGAGAGTAGTGGGTTCTTCATGTCTAGGGGTGCTCCCCTCTGGTTCTACAAGTCTGGAGGTGGTTCTACAGGTCTGGGGTGCTCCCCTTGTGGTTCTACAGGTCTGGGGCTCTCCTCCTAGGTCTACAGGCCTGGGACATAGAGTTCCTTTCAGCAGAAGAGGAAGGTAAGCGCTACAATGCTCTCACTGTCCATAAGGATGAACTGATCGACATTGAAATACGTTTGTTCAGTTTAGCGATTTTGTCTTTTTCTGTGTAAAAGTTTATTCCAACCATAGAACTTATATATGATGAATTACGTCACGCCCGAACGTTCAGTCGTCAGCCACCCTCGACATCCGAGCGAGAGATATGGAGTCAATAACAGTGAAGCAAAAATGGTTTATCGTTGACCACACCTGCAGGAGTAGGAGGTGTCTTATCCTTATGAACACTTCGGTCTCATCCTACGACGGGAGGAGGCACTGCGCTAGGAACCCGACTCATCATCAGTGTCCTATATATTAACCCAGAGTATATGATTAACCACAATATTACGTTGTCCTTTGAGTACTTTAAGACTGATGAAACGTTGTCTTCAAGTTCGCCAGCGGCCTGACGAATTTAGGACACGTCGCGCGTGGCAAGAGATGTTCCCATGAGGGCAAGGAGTGGTCAGACAACGCCTGTGCCACGGTCATATTTATATATAGGGTTTTTGTTCGCTATCCTCCAATGGAGGAGACATAATGCTCTTGACCTTACGACAGGGTAGGTCCGCTTTTTCCGCTATACAGTATCACAGAAGACTTGCTCCTGCTATAATTAGCATTAGAGTACAATTCCTATTTAGAGAGATATTTGCACCAGGTCCGACGAAGATGCTTAAAGGGCAAAGAGTTATTGGATCCTCTGGTCCTTGGGAGGGGATCGTCCTCTTACAATTTTCATTCAGGGCAAATTTTTTTACCCGATTGTCAGCGTTGGTTGCCGTCCCTGACGCGTGTACAAGTAATGTTCTGCTGTAAGACACACGTGAACAAGGACACGGACGACGCATCGTGTGAAGGCTTTTATACAAGTCTTGGTCGTAGTGCCGACTCTCTTCCCTCCCCACAAATGTGGCGACCCAGCAGTGGTCGGGTACACCGTGCGAGCTATGGCCAGTCATGATCATGTTGTCTATTATATTCCCATTGAAGCCCGCGCTGCTGCCTCGCTCGTTTTCTTTACCGGGGGAAAAAAATAAGAAAAAGAGGTAACTGTTTCCTTTACGTGTTGTGTCGCGCTGATGACTAGGTCTGCGCTCCGGGCCACACCACTCCTGACCGCCACACTGGCTGGAATAAGGTTATTGAAGGTTATTTTTTTGTGGATGATGACGATGATGATGGTATATTGTCATTGATATCCACCCACACCACCGCCACGATCACATTCACTCATAACGACCCACAACCCCAGGCTGCTGCGGCCGCTCTCCCCACACCCCAAAACCTTCCCAACCCCAACACCTCAACCAGCTACACACACACACACACACACACACACACACACACAGGAATAAAGACACGCTACGTATACACAAGGTTAAGAGACGGGGCAACACGAGTGTATAATTCAAAACACAGATAATAATTACAAATAGTAATCACACACACGTAAATAAACAGATAGAAATAGAGAAATAACAGAGAGATACGAGATAATTAATGCTGGTAAAGAGAGAGCGAGAGGAAAAAAAATAATCCATGTGAGGTCGGAGAGAATACTTGCATCAACAAAAACTTCCATAAGAACCAGTCGTAGGCAGACGCTTCAGGGGTTAACATAATTAAGGCAAGAGTAGCAAGCATGAGGGGACAGAGTGCAGATAGTGCTAAGTCCCTCCCTTTTTTTTTCCCTTAACGCGATAGTTTCTGGAAAAGAAGTGTATGTTGCACGTGGTCAGTGTCCTTAAACCCAGCATGGTAAGCTGTTGGTGGGTTTGGTGACCCATCCCTAATGCTGGGTCTCCGTAGGTGCTGCAGGTGGGTCTGGGTACCATCTGTGACCCCACCCAGTCTCTGGGTCCTCTAGGGAAGCCACATGTGGGTTTGGGTACCATCTGTGACCCCATCCAGCCTCTGGGTCCTCTAGGGAAGTCACAGGTGTCTCTGGGTACCATCTGTGACCTCTGGGTCCTCTACGGATGCCACAGGTGGGTCTGGGTGTAATTACTATTTGCATAATGCGGGGAGGGAGTTGTACCACTCCTGTATATGTGTGCCATGTCTTAACCTTATATATGCACACACCTCACCTTACGCCACATGTGTGTATGTGTGTGTGTTTGAATCCATCAATCAGATAAAAAGCACCACTTCATATTCTGGTGGTTATAAGACAAGGAGACCCCGGCAATTTGACGCACGGCAGTACCTGCCGCCAGGCAGAAGACACCAAGGTATTGGGGGTAGCGTCGGGGGTCAGACGCCTCCGGACCTCGCAGCTCCTGCGTCTTGCCTGGATCCGTCCACATGAACCCAGTCTTGCGGTCGTAGGCGACACAGCGAAGCCCGTCTTGACCGAACGGTCTCCGGTAAAGAAAAAAAAGAGGAAGAGAAAAAAAAAAAGAGGAATGCACGACGAACATTTTAGAAAGTCTTCGTTGTTTAGAGTCATAAAACACACACGAGAATGGCCAGTACTGTATATCTAACGAATGCTCCTCCTCTCTTATTGGCTGGCTGGTGTGGGACATTGCTTCCCCCGCCGGCGTACGAGTATCACATAGCGTCTGCGATTGGCTAGAAGGATCTTCATGTCGTAGAGAGGACAAAAAAGAAAAAAAAAAGGCGATGCAGAATTTGCTTGGACTTTTGCGGTCTAGATAGCCAGTGGTGTGTGTGTGTGAGCCGTCTCTCTCTCTCTCTCTCTCTCTCTCTCTCTCTCTCTCTCTCTCTCTCTCTGGAGTACTGAACACGCTTTAAACGTCGCCCGTTAAAAAGAAAAAGAAAAGACCCCCAGAGATCATTAACCTAATTCACATATTTTACGAGTCTGAGCCACGAGAGGCACTTGTCGTGTCGTGAGCACATAGCACTGACTGGGGCCACTGTTGGTATGATCTCGCCATCAACATCCACGAGATGACGTGGTAGCTACCGCAGATGTGGGCGGCAGTGTCTTCAGTTGCCTATTTGTACTGTACGAGTTGTGTGTTCATGTTCAGGTGGCTAATACTAGTCTAGTTATTGCCATGGGATGTTCCTCTGGTAGAATTTTGTATACGTTTCTTTTGTGGCGCTTGTTGTTGTTCCTCTTTGAACTTGTGTGGTGAAGCGTTGAAGGAAGATAGTGTGGTGTTGTGTGGTGAGGTGGTATGTTGTAGTGGTGAGGTGGTATGTTATGGTGGTGTGGTGTGTTGGTGAAGCGTGGTGTGTTGGTGAAGTTGACTCTATTTGGTGTGGTGAAATGGTGTTTTAAAGTTAGTATGGTGTGGTATTGTGGCAGGAGGGGTGTCATGTGTGGTGAGATGGTGTGATCCTCAAGTGTACAGCTGAGGGTATTCCCGCCTAAACCTCATCAAACGCTATGAGTGTCATTGCGAAGTGTGAGGTCAGGTTCAACAGTGCGTCGGGGAGGAGACGTTATTATGAGGTATGAGTTACGGAAAAGGGCGTGTGAAGGAGCAAGGGAGAAGATAACACCCTGAGAGGGAGAGACTTGTAAAGGTTGGACATAGGGTTATAACGAGCAGTCTGTGTGTGGGAGGGAGGAATGTGTCAGGGAAGGGATGAGAGGAAGCAAGAAGGAACGAGGGAGAAAGGAAATATTTTTGGAGTCCACCAAGCACTATTTTGGAAATGGTCGGAAAAAAAAATATATCGTGAAAGTCTACGAGATAAGAGTAAGGTCAGGAAGGAAGGCAGAAGTATGGATAGGTAAGAAAGAATTACGAAGGAACAGGTGAACGGAATGCTCCAAAAGGAATTTAAAAGAGAAAGTGAGACAAAATAATTGGAGAAAGTACTAAACTCAAGAGAAAGTTATGATGGACAAGGTGAAAAGATAGCATTAAGGAAATAACAGTGAAAGTAGAAAGAATAAAAACGGAAAGTGTATGATGTGGACGGAAAACAAGAACGAGTGAGAGACCCAACTACTGTCGAGATTACAGGGGACCACGACAGGTGGTGGTGGGTTTGAGTGAGTGTGTGTCTGTGGGAAGACGTGGAGAGAGTTGACTTCAGGTGTGGTAGGTACAGCTGAAGGGCAAGTACCACTCCTCAACCCCCCGCGGCCACCTACGACCTACATAACACACATCCACTAGTGGCAGGTGTCGACAGCTACCTATCAGGGAAGTACAGCACTACCTTCCTTAGTAGTGCCCGGAACCACCCTCATCCACCCTCTGTGTCTTGGCCACTCTTGAGAACCTCCTTCATTTGCGACCCTTCGTCATCGAAGGACTAGCCTTGGTTAAGGATCCCTGTCGTGACTAAAGCCTTTATTAACAACACACTGGAGGTTTCAGAAGAAATCTTGGAAATTCATGGAGCAACACTGGTGGACTCGCTAGCCAACTATGGGTAACATCAAGACTAAGAACGATGGTGAAATTGAAGATAGATAGTCCTAAGTCATGATTTATTTCTGGATTGGAAGAAGCCCATATTCCAGCCAAAGAAGAAAGGATGGAAGAGGTAGAGAGATACTGATTAAAAGACTACCTTAGGCTTGAGACGTGCCGGGTGCAATGTTTGAGAAAGATGAAACAAAGAGAACTGGGGAGATATAGCGAGGACTTAAGGGGACGCAGTAAATAAAGGATGACCTTCCGAATGGAGTCTTTTAGGGGAGTGGTATTGGAACAGTCTGAGAAACTCAAGAGTAAGGAGGAATACTGTGGAATATGCCTCAGAGGTGAGAGACCGAGAGAAGAAAGAGAGAGAAGTAAAGAGTATAGAAGAAATAACACCAATCACCCTCGAATAAGTTGGTCCGATATATGGCTGTTGAAATTCAACTTGATTATATGCGGAGTAGTAATGATGAGACAGTGAAAGAAGGTCTCAATGGGAGTATCATCTCGTGGGAAATATGCCGAAGGATTTTGTGTGAGAGGGTCTTGGGAATCGACATTATACCTGCTATTTTTCTAGTATCCTAGCTTAGGATAAGAGTCAAGAAAATAGACCTTTTCTTTGCAAATAATACAATCACACTCAAGTTCCCGGATAAGGAATTTTTCAGCAAACTATCTGCGTCGTCATGTAGGCCATAGCTAGAATATACAACGCACTGGAAAGAGCACCAGTCGTTAACAGAGACGTTGGAGTCGGGAGGGCAAGTAATACAGGTAGCGGGAGGCACAGCACTGGATCTGCAACTTGCTATGTTGGTTGAGCTTTGGGCCTATCAACTGCTTGGGTCGATTTGGTCGTCTACGTCAACCTACGTACTTTTTACTTACAATGGGAAAATCCTCAACGCGTCCTTCAGGTGTTAATGATAATTCAAAGACCACAGTCACCCACGCTGTGTATACGGCCCGTGACTGTAAATCATATTCCGTATCTTCTTTGTTTACTGAAATTACGTTGTCTATGTTATGTTCTCCAACTATTGCACTTGTCTTAAAAGTAGTGAGTGGACTGAACGTTCTGTTTATATATATTTAGTATAGTAAGAGAAATATTTTTAAAGTTGTGGTGATATTTACTGAGGTGAATTGGATGTTTACCAAATGACCAGATTGGGTCATGCTCACCTTACATTCTCCAGCCATAACACGAAGTTTTAATTAAATCTGTTGTACGTAAATATCAATATTGATATAAGAAATCTCCTTCAGTGGTCTTCGTCAGTTTCACTTTTGGAAATCTTGATGTCTTTTGTGGGGCCCACGCCAGACTAACTATTTTCGCAGGTCCAAGCAGGCAGGCAGGGAAAGCTTGGTGTGTAGAAAGTTTGACTGACTAAGCGTCTACATGGTTTTTTGCTACATCTATGATTTATTGTTTATATAACAGATTTTTAAGCTTCAGACAACAGGACCGGATACGTAGTCTTTCAGTGGTGGTCTTTGACAAACACTCACATACACAGAACATAAATAAATCAAAGAAACTATGGCAGTAGACATTGTTCGAGAGATGTGGTCCCACGAGTGTAAAATTTCCCTCACGGTACAGTACAACTGGGTAATTACACACACGCACAAACTATCTTGGAACTACACGAATTTCCATCGGTCCTTCATACCGTCTCTGGCTTCAGAGGTACACAGATGGAGGGTCCAAATCCTCCTTCAGAGGTTAGAAGTCAGAGATGAAGGACACGGAAACCGAAAAAGAAAATCTTCAGAAAAAAAAGACGATCTTATTTCTGTGTATAAAATGTCCTCCACACGGTCACGACGGATCCTGGTCCTCCAGCGAAGGTCATTGAGGCAAAGACTCAAGCACCTAGTGGTACTTCCGCCTAGAGAAATATACACCCACACAGACCCTTGCACATTTTTGCCTATGCCAACAAGGCCAGGATGTGCAGGTAATGATGACATACAACACTAACACCCCCGGGTAAGGTACGTTATATCAGATACACGAACTACCGAGCTTAAAGTGACTTCAACACTATTTTCTTCTCTTAAAAAAGGTAAAAGATAAATTCTCAAGGGATTAAAAAAAAAAAATTCCTTCTTTTATTTTCGAAGTAGGACCTACGAGATGATGATGGCGGATAAACACGAAGGAAAGACAAGACCTCCGGTATGAGCGAGGTAGCGTTAAGAACAGATAGAGCGATGGAGGGAAAAATCCCCGCTTGGCTCCTTGTTCTGTTCTTTTGGAAAGTAACACAGGAAGGGAGGACTTCCAGCCACCCACTCTCGCCCCTCTCAGTCGTCTTCGACACGCAGGTAATACGTTGAGAATTCTGCACATAGAAAGTATTGCGATGTTGTCTGGTTATGCATCTAAAGGATACTTACGCACTCATAAAGGACAGTTTCACTTGTTTACACTTGTATACAACAGTAGTACTTATGTATGGTAATATAACTATAGAGAGAAGGGAACATGTACTATAGCATGTTATATTCCACATTTTATCGAATGAAACGTACAAACATGTCTCACATTTATGAAGAAAAATATACTAGCGTGTTTTATTTCGCATGTAACACAATGAACATGAACTTATGTAACAAAAGAATGATTTGGATCAGTTATTCCCCTGAGCCTTACGCAGGAGCAAGGTTGATGGAACGAGAAAGTCTTCGACAAAACTACTTTCCGTAAACTGACGATAACAAAGCCTTGCCGAAGGTGGCTACCACTACTACTTGCTCCCTGTTTGACCACTTGCAAGATTAGTCCAGTTTACCCCAAGACCAATTTCGATTGAAGGTGTTCTGTTGTTGCTCACGCCCTTTTTAAAGACTCCTGCAGCCAAGGCTGCTTTTAGTAGTAGAAAAATGCATACTCCTTCGGAAAATTTCTTTAACGAGGCTGTATTTCCCGTAAAGTTCCTCCTTTTCATAAAAAAAAAAAGTAGTTATGTATCTACATGAAAGAAAATATTCGTATGGATTTTTGGATTGCCACATTTACATATTTAGAGAAAATATTCTTCCCTACAGCTGTTGCAACATTATCGCAATAATGAAATAAGTGGTAAGTCAGTAGACGAATAGATGAAATATCATAAACATATGTATTAAACCACAGTTGTTTCATATGGTTACTTAACCACCTGTTAGCAACAGACATATTTATGTAGGTTTCCCAAACAACATAGACGTGTATAACAGACAATCTCTGGTATTTGCTCCACGCCCAGGAATTTCGTATGGTTTTTAATTACATCATTAGTTATCTTCATGCTTTAGAAAAAGATAAACACATCCACAGCTGATGATGCAAAAATGAAGTCGAAAGGAAACCCTTAACTACAGAAAGCCTATGACACCTACGAGTTAGAAAAGACTTATTAGCAACAGTCTCAAATGAGCCTTAAGCGGAAATGCTAGACTTCCTGTAGAGAAAGTTAGTCGAAAATGTTAGCGGAATTCGCTATGAAGAAAGTTAAGCGGAAATCAGCGGTGTAGAGAAAGTTTAGCGAGACAAAAAAAAAAAATCCATAAATGCAATAGAACGCCATCTTGCGCATAGACAAGTTTTTGACGACCGACTTGGAGTCTACAAGCAGGTCCGGGTCACCACACTTTCTCCTGCTGCTGCTGCTGCTTCTGCTTCTTGCTTACTTTGATGTGTTCTGACCTAACACCCGGATGCCTAGCTTGATTTAGCAAGCATTGACTGAGATTTTAACGGTGTAATTCTTAGTTTTAATATCTTTATTTAGGTCCCTCATGTGATTCATGTACCAATGAAAAACGTAGACCCATGTATAATGTATACTTATTTAAAGGATACTGTAACAGTTACTCTCAGAATCTTATTTTTTCTATGGCGATTATTCTCATGCGTGTGTCAGCTTAAAAGTTAATATAAAAACAGAAAAAATATATCAAAATGAGCGTGAACAAGGGAAAAATAAAATCCTTGGAATATTCTCAAATTCTCTAAGAAGTCTGGGTTTAATACTCATCTTTGATTACGGAATACATTTTTTTTTCAATATTTCAAATGACAGTAAATTGTCCATGCAATCATTACAAACATCAAACTTCCTGTGAATTGATAGCTGATATTTGTCTATACAGATATGATCAGAGCTGATATTTGTCTATACAGAAATGATCAGAGCTGATATTTGTCTATACAGATATGATCAGCATTATAATGCATCAAGTCTGTCGACAGCATTATTTTGCACCTAATCTCTTTGTTGTCTGTATGAGTATTGTACACTCATATTCCACACTCACTAAAAGATCATCCTGCGTTAAAATTATTTCTGATTTAGGTTTATTGACTACAGGGGTCAGTATTGGGCCATCAACATAGAGATATAACCAACCAGTCGAAAAAACATGAACGCCTTCCTAAGACAGATGTTCAGGATAATTCGAAGGCCATGCACGCTCACGAGCAGCGCCAGGAAATAAAAGATGGCAAACTTGCCAAGTCTGTGATGATAAACTGTAGGTCTAACATTTGTACAGATTAAGGTCACGCGTTATGTCTGCGTGGACATTTAATAAAGGACATATTTGATAACCTTATATGTACGAACAGTATCTTCTGTTTCTGACTGTCATGAATATTGTTGGATGAAGACTGTTCAGCGATTCAGATACCTCCAGATATATTTTTGGAACCTTAAAGCGATGAAGGTAGTTTGATGATACTGATCAAGGAATTCTTTTTCAGTCTTGATGATTAAAGTGTAGCATCACTTTTTTTTTTCCAAAATGATTAGTACAACCCAGAAATAGTGTATCTTAAATTATTGTCATGAGTTCAGTCAGCAATAGGCAAGTCCGCCATGCCCCATATTCTTTGTTGCCGTGTGGTCAGTGATGTTGGCGCTGTTCCCACTCCACTGTGCAGAGGTTGTTATGTTTTTTATGAGTAATTTTCTCGTGTGTTGCGTCATGACAGTGTCCTCCCGGACCGCTGGGTGTGACAAGAGGACCTTGGAGTTGAAGGTGAGGATGTAGGTTAGCTTCTGAAAAGTTTTGCTGTGGGAGTAATGTAAGCAGTGATGCTCACTTTATACTGCCACTTTGAAATTTCCAGTGTATTCAGGTAACAGCCCAAGGAACATTGTTTAGGCTTCCTGATTCAGATTCGCAATTTTGGTATCACAGAGATCTTTCCCCCTTAGGCCTATCGTAACTACCGTACTTTGTAACCTTTGAGAATGCATTTGAAATTTTGATATTTTGTGTTATTCCACATCAAATGCGCTCATAACTTTTTCTAACTTTTTCCATTTTGAATATCTCAGATTTTAGAAGTTGGAAATTAGTGATTCTTTTCAACCATTGCATATTTGAATTTGTATTGGAATTTGAGATCTGCGAATCGCTCGGGTGGTTCTAGTTTCCCGTTCTCTGACGTCATTATGGAAACCATGTATCATTGGTTGAGAAGACTGTGATCCACCCACTCGGTATGTAACTCAGTGTGTCATTGGTGGACAATTTTATGCATGTGTCCAAGTCATTGATTGGCCGAAAGTCGCCAAGTTTATTGTGTACAAGGCTGGCTTTGGAGGTAATGATAAGAGTGACCGCTACTCCAGAGAATTTAACGCTCAGAACGATACAATAGGAGAACTTCAGTGATGGTGGTGTGTGTTCTTGATGTGACTGTAAATCAAATGGGTATTTTAAAGACAGGATCACTTTTGTCAAGTTAATTTATAGTGTTTTTCTTCAATGTGCGTTGTGAAACGTTTCCCTACAGTGAGTGTCCATGTGACGAATAAGCATATATTGAGACTGCTGGGAAAATCCTTTTCGGCCTAGTTGCACAAAGTTATCCAGCCTATTTTACCCATACTCAGCAACATACTCCAGTAGTCTACCACTCATTATTGACAACTTATACTTCAAATCGTCAATATTTACATCTAAATTTATCTTCTTGACAAACATTGTTGTGGAAGTTAGTGAACAGTTTGATATTGATATAAACAAATTAATCGCTGGTGTATGATAAGGCATGGTAGTATGATAAGTGTTGTAGTAAGGCTAGTGATAACCAACATGGGACTTTGCCTCACCTGCTTCCATCATCACGACAGCAACATGACATTATAAGAACACTTTTTCGGTAAGTTCACTTTGACTTATTTTCTATGATCTTTTCTTAATGGAGAAATTATTTTGTATGGATGAATCTTTTCAAGCATGGATTTACAACAAATGACTTTCTACACTGGAAACTATTGAAAGTGTTGAAAGTAAAGCAAGTAATTCCATGACATGCCGGATTCATAGCTTAATCTATTTTTCAAAAGCATCCTACAGATCTAGTCCGATAATTATCTTGCATCTAGTTCACAGCCCTTGCACTGCCTGCCGAGACTGGTGAACTTTCTTGTAGGTGAATGACCTGATATATACACATGGATCAAACAGGGCTGGTCTATGAACTGGTATGTCGATTTTATGCCTCTTCTGATTTTTTTTTAAGAACTTGATGGTTTGGGAAGCCAATAGTTTGTCCTAAATGACATTATCAAACAATCGTCTAGGCAGTTTGGTAGTAGAGGCAAGTTGTACAATTAGTGGAGGTCTAAAAAGTTACCATATTTATCTTTTTTCTCATAAACATGTCAGCGGGTGTAGAGAGCATTAGAAAATTATTAGGCTGATGAAATTCTAATAGTAACAAATCACACTTGGAGGAAAATATACAGAGACACGGGTAGATGTTAACATCATATCTTACACGGTACTGAAGCAGGCAGTGAGGGTGGCATGGGAACCCCTGCTGAGTCGTAGGACACTCGGGTAACAAATCCAACTCTACTACTCGGATCTCTACGGCTGTGTCAGGTCATCAACCCTCTTGCACAAGTCACTGCGAAATATATGTAAGATGACGTTGTCTAAACTAAAAAAATCCTCTACTAACATTCGTATTCCTACCATTAGTCAGCTGTATAAGAGCTAGGCGTACCCCGTGACCGAGGACAGGGCCCGTCGATGCCCAGTTCCAGCTGGATCTACTTGAATACCACTAGATGAGCTCGCAAAAAGAAAAAAAAAAAGGCAGGTTCACTAAACCCGTCAGCTCCACTATCTCCCTGTTCTTGTAAAATTAGTAACTGTAGCAGTAGAAGTAACGGTACTGTGCAGTAGCTTTAATGCAGCATCGATACTTAGAACATTTCTTTGGAGATTGCAACTATAAACTGGTTGATACACATAGCTTTTTGTTTTGAATAAGTATAATACACAGTAGTAGACAAGGAGAAACCAAGTTTTCCTTTTTTTTTTAAACATGACAAAACAACGAAGTGACAAGGACATTTCTGACCTGAACGGAAGGGTGAGGAAAACGATTCTCTTCCTACAAAAACTACCCACACTACGCACATCAAGGTTACTGACTCGGGAAGAACTGGTTCTTAATATATACAGAACAGTAGTAATTAAATTGATCACGTGCATATACTCTCTCTCTCTCTCTCTCTCTCTCTCTCTCTCTCTCTCTCTCTCTCTCTCTCTCTCTCTCTCTCTCTATAAAACTGTGCGTTACCCATATTCACTACATCCTCGTCC
>JAUUEG010295542.1:806-15032 GCA_032361445.1 Panulirus gracilis | reverse complement strand
ATTCGAGTGAAAAACTGGTTAAGTTTATGGTCGAGTTTGGAAGATTGTACGAAAGGAGAAAGTTGTGAGTAAATGTGAATAAAAGCGAGGTTATTTGGTTTAACAGGGCTAAGAAACAGGTTAGTTGAAATGTAAGTATAAATAGAGAAATATTGGTGAAAATGGAGTGTTTTACATGGAAATGGCAGCGAATGGAACCATGGTAGCGGAAGTTACTCATGGGTGAGTGAGGTGGCACGGTTATGGGAGCAATGAAGAATGTGTGGAAAGAGAAATCAGTATCTGGGAGGGGAAAATGGGTATGTTTGAAGGTATAGGAGTCCCAGCAATGTTGTATAGATGTGATGCATGGCTATTGATGAGAATATGAGGAGAATGAATATATTAGAAAGGAAATGGGGGCAATGTGTGGTGTAAAGTGGTCTGATTGAGTAAGTAATAAAAGTGTAAAAGAGTGATGTGTTAATAAGAAGAGTGCAATTAAAAGAATGTGCTGAAATGGTTTAGACATTTGGAGAGCATGAGCGAGGTGAGGTTGTACAAAGAGGATATGTTTCAGAATTGGAGGGATAATGAATTGAGATGAAACAAAATGGAAGGTTAAACTGAAAAAGATTTTGTGACAGCATCCTGAATTTGCAGGAGGATGAAAGGTGTGCATAGGGTAAAGTGAATTGAAGTGATTTGTAATACAGTGGGGAAACTTGTTAGAGTTGCCCTTTTGCCAGTGGCCTGTTAAAAGTGAGGCACTAAATGCCAAGAAGAGGTGCAAGAGTTCACCAGTTATGGAGACTTTTGCTGTGGTCACTTCCTCGACGGAGTTCGTAGGGAGAACAGGTGTCAGGTGTAGATAGATAAATAGATAGGGGGCAACATGCTGTCAGTGGAGTGAACCAGATCATGTAAAGCAGCTGGGGGAAACCACGGAAAGGTCTTTGGGGCCTGGTTGTGGATAGGGGGCTGTTGTTTCTTTGCATTACACATGACAGCTAGAGGATGGATTTAAGTGAATGAGGCCATTTCTCCATCTGTTCTTGGCACTGTCTCTTTATTGTGGGAAAAGGCAAACAAGCATGAAAGAAAAAGAAAAAAGTTCATCCGTGGATTTCAACATGCCTTGAGTATCAGTACAATATCTGAATTATTGCCCTGAGAACTGCTTTGAGGCATGTTTTTCTTGGAATCTTTTTCATACTTGTTTGCCTTTTCCCATGTTAGTGAGTTAGTGCCAAGAACAGAAAAAGAAAATGCCTCATTTGCTCACATCCATTCTTGATATCATTGTGATGCACTTAAACCATAGCCCCCTATCCACAACTAGGCCCAACAGACCTTTATTTGGTTTCTTGGATACTTCACATGCCATTGTTCTGTCCACTGATAGCACATTGCCCCCTGCATCATACACTGCTCCAATTCACTCTATCCCATTCACTATTTTCACCCTCCTGCATGTTCTGGCCCTGACCAATCATAATATTTTTCATTCCATTCTATTCCTAAAAAGACAAAACTTTATAAGAAAGTGATTCAAAATTCCATCATATCCAGATTTACCCTCCTGTTGAATGAATTTGTTCCCTAAGTTACGTTATAGTGAAATGTCAGAAAATGAGCTGCTGTAACAGGGGATCCATCTAATGTATATTGTACATGTTCAAAAAGATTCTCTGTGGTCATAAATTTTGGGGCAAAAATATTGGTAAGAATGCATCTCAAATATACAATGGAATTCTAAAGGAAAATAAGCTTTTATGTTAATGTTCCAGAAAGCCAAAACTGTCAAAATAAAAATCCAGGCATTATGGGAAAAGTAGGAAAGATCAATGTAAAACTTCTCAAAGAGGTGGAAATCCTGCTTCTCAACCAAGTAAACCTTATGAGCAGTAAATATTTTGTCTATGCTGAAGGACTGTACAGTAGTTCCACTTCTCATCAATATCGTACAACTATCATATGTAACTCCTCACAGCATTTACAATGGTGATAACACTGTGCAATGAAATTCCTTTTTTGAAAGTCCTGAATACTTTTATCTGTAAATGTAACACCAAGGTTTTCATATCTGTCCTACATCAGTTCATCTGTTAAGCTGACTTTCCTATAGTTTTCTAAATTATCAAAGCAAATTTCCTTTCTCACATAAATTGTCCTTTCCTGTATTTTTCCAAATCATTTATGTTGACTTCCTTTCCTTAAAATCTATAGAGTCTAAAGAGCACTTTATTATTCTGAACTACTTTTGCTGCATTGCATGATATCTGCTAGTCTTTTACAATCACTTTAAAAATGAATGTTAATTTCTTTCAAAACCATTTAAATTAATAAAAATATTCTGAACTCAACTTAAACACTTTATATTATATATTCAACATGCAAAATCCTTTTATATAATTTTTTTGTCATACACATTTGCTATTTCCCGTGTTGCATCAAGATCAGATGACTGCACCTTAAGAGGGAAAATCCTCACTTGGCCCCATCTGTTCCCTCTTTTGGAAAAGTAAAACAGGAGGGGAGGATTTCCAGCCTCCCCTATCCCACCCGTTTTAGTCACCTTCTAAGACACACAGAGAATACAGGGAAAGTACTCTTTCTCCCCTATCCCCAGGGATAAATATATGTATTTCTTACATTTTTCTCACACCGTACAGTAATCTAAGGTTGACATAATTAATGAAGAGAACATAAACTGAAATTATCTGGGATGAAGCAATTCCCCACATTTTACAAAACATACACATTCATCTGAAAGAACCCAATACACTAACACTTGGGCTGCCCTGTGCCAATAACAGCATCCTATGCACACCCGTATCCGACCTGTGGCAGTAATGGCACACCTGAGAATGGGCTGTCGCTGGAAGAAGCCCGTGCTTAGTTTAGGGGAATCTTTACACACACGATGGAAAGACACGCAGTCAATTTTTTTTTACAGACAGAAACTATTCTTACATTCATCAGCAGATTGAAGGGCTAACCTAAAATATACAAGGTAAATAAATAAGAAGGTACCAATACAACAATATATTGTGTTTAGCAATAGACACGCAGTCAATTTTTTTTACAGACAGAAACTATTCTTATATTCATCAGCAGACTGAAGGGCTAACCTAAAATATACAAGGTAAATGAATAAGAAGGTACCAATACAACAATATATTGTGAGTTAGCGCAATGTACAATTACATCAGTACACTTTTATACATAGTGAAGGACTATGAATCCTCTTTTATATACAGTATAACAGTTAAAATAAATATATCGGTGCTTAAAAATAAACACAAAGAATTCAGTTTAATAAATCATAAAGCAATGCGTCCAAAAACACTCAAAAATACTACATTACATTACTGACCATAATCTAAATGAAACAATAAAAATATTGCCATTATCAAAAATTACATAACCACATAATACACAATGGCAAGGGTTAAAGGATGATGTATTTATAAAATTCTACTAAATTCCTAACAGCTGAACACTTATGCAGTTCATTACATTTACATACAGTTCCCATGTATTCACATATGGCACTTGGTAGGTTATTATGTCAATCTCTTCATCCCAGACTGAATGTGAAGTGTAAATATAGTCTACTGTGTATGACTTGTTATGAGGCCACAAATTCAACCTTGAGAACCCAAACTTTAAGCCTTTCCAAAGAGGTGCACTCTTGAGGCCTGTATTTGAACTAATGACTCTACAGGACCTTTATGGAAGTAGGTTTCTGTTCCATCATATTAGCATAAAATTCACCCATGATATACCTCAAAAGCCAACAGACAACCAAAAGTATCCTTCCATAACTGATATGACCCGACACAACTCTTAAGAGATTAAGGGACCATATAATCACCATTTGATTACAGTGCAATACAGGCATCCCCTACAATGAATGAGGTTGTGCGAGTACAGCGAATCTGTGCAGCACCAACTTTATAGATTGTGGGGACAAACAGGGATACATCTCCAAAACTTCTCTAAGTCCTCCATTTATCATAATGGTATAGCCATAGGAAAAAATGTAATGGATGCTAATTCTGAAGAGACAATTTATATATAGCTCCTTTGCATAAATCACACTTGTCCCAAGAGATATCTCTTTCCACTCCTGATTTTCCACCAAAATTGCCAACATTTTTTACATTTTTCTAATCAAAGGATGTCTCACTTTAGTAATATCACTAGACTAGTATAAGTGACTGAGCCACAGCACCTTTAATTTTCTCTGAATTATTCAGGGAGTCAGCACACTAACCATTGGGCAATTTCAATATTCATCTACAGTCAACATACCTTTGGTTTATCATTCAGGAGTGCCATGATCAAATAATATAATCTAAAAAGTGCATTTCTCAGTAGCAAAAAGTGTAGTATCAAATTCATAAACATACCAAAGTAAAGAATTATATGAATAGATCTTTGAAGTAGATGGAAACCTGCTAAATACTTGGCAAGTTTTTGCTATGCCGAGCAACATGGCTAAACCTGTATATTTTCTTCAGTGTCAAGGAATGGCAAATGTAAGGCATATTTCCTGACCTCTCATATTATGAACATAATCCTTTCAGTAATGTTATAAGGATACGTATCGCTATGAACAAAAACCCAAATACCCCTTTCATGGATCTCCTGCAGCTTCAAGGTTGTTACAATCAGTAACATCCTGGTTACATCCATATGCAAATCACACACCCTAGTCTGATCTTTCAAGGAAGATAAGCACACCTTGCTTGGCTCCTTCTGTTCCAAATTTTATAAATGGAAATGCACGGAGGGAAGGGTTTATCATTATATTATCATGAAACACAAGGAATTCCTTTAACGGGGCTCCTGAAAAGCTTCAACGCTGCACTCCATGCAAGAACTGGGAAACAGTGAAACAGCCTGGAGTAAGATGGACTTTGACTAGACTACTCCTTTCTGTCTAACAACAATAAGACAGCCTTGCCCTGGGTAACTTCTCTAGAGACTAAAGATATGGACATAGGATGCTGATGGGATAAAGGCTGATGATGAGGTAAGGACAGTGTCTTAAGAATTTCTAAACTACTGGTCAATGGAAACAAAAGTTATGGCCACAGGGTACTGGTAGCATGGATATGATGATGATGAGCAATGGGTGATGGTGGGATGGAGTTAGTGATGGAGGAGATAACTAAAATGTTCAGTAAACATTATGTAAAGTAATTAAAACACTTTCTCTGAGATGGAAGAGAGAAAAGGAGAACTCTGGGAGTTAGTGAGAGTACACCCCTATTTTTCCCTTGTAATATTACGTTTGCTATGTCCACATTCACTGTATATGCATATACCCCCACATACATAATAAGAGAGGCCTGTACTTAAACTCCTTTAAAAGCGGGCAACATGTTGGTCATCAGTGGACACTGCTGAGATACAATTCTCTTATCAAATTGATAGTGTTGATATCTTTATGGGTGGTCATACCTAGTCAGCAACAAAGTTTAATGACTAAATGTATATGATTCTTAACAGCTCTTTGCTTCATTAGAATAATAAAAAAAATCCAGAGTGGTTTGTCAAGCCAGAAGACTCCAACGAATATAATAGACAAATATCAACTGTGCATTAATTACTCCTACACACGTGGCTCATGCAGAAAAGATATTAGCAGTTATTTGGTACAATTCTTTGGTCAGTATTAACACTATACCCTTGATATTAGTTTAATTTTCCATTTATCATTCCAGCAATACTTTCCAAATATTTATTTTTCTATTTTATGCAGCCTACCTTTATGAATTTATGTTTTCTAGGTATAACACTTGAAACTGGGGTTTTTTTACAGTACCATACGGATAAAAATTATGCCTCAGTTGTAGTCTGCAAATACATTCATTCACAATAATCATTCACCAGTCATGTGTGGTTCATAGAGAGGTGACTAAATTTGTCCCATACTTAAGCATCTGGCGACTTGACAGCAATGCCTCTCCAGTGAAATCCCACCAACATATATCAAAAATCCCACTTACAGATCAGAAAGAGTATAAAATCAGGTATATGTAATCTATCCATGTTTACTGTAACCTATAAATCAAGTCTTATGACTACGCTAAACATAAACATATAAATACATTACAAGGGCAGAGTAAGAAATCTATCTACTTGTATCAAATATATAATTACAGCAACCTGGCTCACACAAAATTTCCTTTGCACATTTTCCTGCATTTCTCTGGTCTGAAACCTCTCTCAAGCACATACTGTACTCCTTCATCCTCAGGGTCCTCAACCCCTCAGTCAGTTCAATTTCCTTCTCATATATATTTTTTCTAATAATTTTTCATCATCAACTTCCCCTAAGAGCACAATCCACATTCAGTACCATACAGCTTTTAAATAAAATCCTCAATCCTCAAGCTATTAAATCACCTAACTCTACAGTCACTCTCAAGACATCCATCTCATCTACCTCCACCCACTTATTCTTTTCTATTTCACTTCCACCAATTAGAGAATATATCCAATCCCTCCAAACTCATAATCAAGAATTTAACTCAGTCTATTCAATTCATCAAATATCCCTCAATCAGTACAACAACTATTTCTCACAACATCCGTACCCTTCGCGCCATTAGCTTAATACCATATCCACTCTCAGGAAATCCTTCTTTAATACTACCTGTCTTATGGTAAAGTTGGTAGCACTAGACCTTCTAATTGACCCTGCCACAACTTCGGGCTCACTTTATCCGTTCACTGAAACCCTTACATCATTGGTGATTTATCAACTTGTCAATGCCATAAAAATCCTGGCATTTCTTTCCTTGTCTCTGCTAAACATATGAAAACAATCCATTCATATTGCTTGTATACTTTATCAAATCCAGTAGCTCATCTGCTGACTCTTCCATGATAACTATGTGACAATCATGTAGAATTATCTCCAGTCTTTATACCCTTCTGTCTTACTCACATATTCATACATACAACCATGGCTAACATCAGTAAATTACATAATAAATCATTCTCACTTCATCCTTAATTCTACAATTCTTAGTCCATCCCTTATCACTTGACATTTATGCACTGTTTTCCTTTTCAATTCCCATACCCGTTCCCTGCTGATTCTCTCCCCATTACACACCACTTACAAATCCACTACACTTGTTTTTTCAGGTTTACATAGGTTCTTTAACTGTCTGCCTACAGAAGTCTAAACATCTGCAAAATCATTCAATCATATCTCCCAACTTCTCAATATGATGTTACCATTTCTGATATTATATCATTTACCATTTCTTTTTATTCCTAGAAACATGCATTCTTAACAAATTCAGAAAGAGCCTGGCTCTCATGGGGGCCTGATGGGATAACAAACCCAACTCCCTAGGTCCAGTGTTAAGGTCCCTCACCACCGGCAGGCCACCCTAGAGCATAGGGCCCGCACCTCCTGAGTTGTAGGGAGGTTTAACCTCAAACAACAACTTAAAAACCTAGGTCTTTCTGCATCAAAATGTTCTCAAAACAGACCAATTCACATTTAGCAGAGACTAAATCAACTAAGAACTTAATTGATGATGCTGCAACTTTCATCACTTAGTGATCTAGAGAAAACACCTCCAGCAGAAAAACGTAATCCTCATCATACAGAGCAAACAAATTTCCCTGTACAAGATCACATTCAACATCAAAGTTATGTTCTTCACCAAAGGAGCTTTACTTATATAATAATTGAGCTCATAAACCATCTCCTTCCACTTCATCTTTCTTATACTCTACTGGCGTTGGTGACTCTTCACAGTAATTTCATCTTACAAATCAAAGCTGCATTGTATTTTACTATCTCTTACGTCTTTGCCTCTTAATTTATGTTATTGCTTACTTTAGTGATAAGGCACCTACAAGAGGCGATTATCAAAGAAAAATGTCAGCCATAGATACATAAATATAAAAAAAACAAAGAATCATCAAGACTACAAATGCTAATATTAGTACAGTTTACAGCAAAGAGACAAGCCGAGATGCTTATGCTGAAAGGAAATGATGTAATGAGGAAGTGCATTGCAGAAAAATGTAAATGTGGCTATATTCATGATGTTGGCAAAACAATCTAGTAGCAGGAAGTTAAATTTAGCTAATTATTAGCATTCTAGAAAATGGTCCTTTGAGAGGCTTTACATACTTCATCTACCCTACAAAACTATTATCAGATTCTACGAAGCTAGTATGAACAAACAGAAAATAGTGATGATGAAACCGAGGTCAACAGTGACCTCTCACCAAGCTGAAAATGCAATCTCTCTCTCTCCTCATCAAACCTAAAGAAATTTAAAATAACCTCACATACACAACCATGATTAATCAGTTCACAACTATATGGTCATAGCAAAAAATACTTCAAAATCATTGCAATACATATATCAAAATATTATCAATGGCCATCAATTATCATGAATCCATTATTACCTTTATCCATATGGACTTCTAGTAAGGCCTCTAATTACCATGAAATCCTTCATATCCTCTACTTTAAAAGGGATACCAATAGGAGTCCTATATATAATGGGCCTTGGGAGGTTTTTGCTATCCCAAGGAACCCTGCTGACCAGGGATCCAGTCCCTACACCAAGGAAAGAGAAGATTGGCTTCCCTGAATTCCTCATGCAGCAAATCATAAAAGTTCAGCATTTTAAAATCATGATTCTAAAATACAATACACCATCTAAAAACATGTACATACACTCAGCATCTGGTATGTTTTACAATGAATACTGTTTTCTATTTCTTTTTAAGGCATCAATTGTGGGCAATGTGCCCATGTCAGGGTCAAGCCTTCTGAGAGAAAAATGTGGTGTCACCTGTTTTTCAAGTAGTGACATGCCCTTCAAATAAAGTGTTGCTGCGGAAGAAAAGAAGTAGATACTGAACAGACCAAATTACACATAACACCTGTGGCATGTAACATTCTGTCTGGTGCTGCTTGACCTAGCCATTTCCAGAGGCATGGAAAATGAAAGCCAAAAGTAATGTACAAAAGAAAGTACCTAAATACAAGTAATTTTGATGAGACTTTGCTAAAAGCAAGGCTAGCATCTAGAGCTCTCTACACATCTTACAAGATGACTCATGTTGTTTCTCTCTGACACAACTTATTCCTTATCCATCATACCCAAGTTCACCTAAAAGTCAGGTCTTATTTCAAATATTTCTGCTGTTGTTGCATCCCATTTTAAATTTCTCCAGGCTGTACAGTGAGTATTCTTTCCATCTATCTTGCATGGTTCTCATCTAATTTTGCTTGATGTTAGTTTAATACATCAAATGGTAGCCCTGCATCTTAATAACAATGTTTCTTTCTTGCTCAGAGGCTTTAAAGTTCATACAAACAAGAGAGAGAGAAAGCAACTCTGTGGCAATGAGAGTAAAGCTCAAATTGTATAGTTATAAGGGGAGTGGACAGAGAAGACCATATCTAAGTGACCTAGGTACAAATTGACAGTGAAAGAAACCCCAGATGGGAATATGGTTCTCCAGACAAGGATGAAGTGACTCTGTACAGCTTTAGAGGCTATTTTGAATAGAAATACAACTAGGACCTGACCAGAACCCCGGGTTTTTGCAATGAGACTTACCTATTTCAGCAATAAAGAGTATATACAAGACTCATGATTAAATCAATACCAAGAAAATTCTGAAAGAATGTAAAATCAAAAGGGATTTCAGAGAGAGAAGTAGAAAGGCATTCTAATTTCTATGAACTGAAGATGACTAGATCTTGTTAACACTACTAAGAGATATCATTCATGTCTGAGTAAGTGAGGAAAAAGCATAAACAAGAAACAAAATTAGTAAGTCAAGAAAACTGATATTCAAAAGAAGTTAAAGAAAAGAGTCAAGTCATGACCATAACACTGAAAAGAATACCTAGTAGAGAGAACATAAGAAACAAAATAAGAGGATAGTAGGATTTAGAGCAGAACCTGAAGGAGCACCACAAATGATGGGATATGATGGAAAGGGAGATACATCAACAAGGTGCCAAGCAACTGAGAAGAAAACTGGAAATGAGTTTATAATGATAGGAGGAAAAACTGGAGGATAAAAACTTAAAAATAAAAAAATGCTAGAACTTGTAAAATACTTACAAAATATCAAGGGTCAAGAAATAATACACTCCAAAATTCCTATCATAGGACAAGTAAGGTTGGAAAAAATACCTCCACCAAACTACGAGATTCAAGGTACCAAAGAAAATAAAAACTGAGAAAAGATATAAAACACTGAAACAGAAACCAAAGCTACTTTGAAACAGCTGATCCAGTGCATGTTTCCAAGAAGATGGAAAAGTGCTCATTCTGAGATGAGATTAAACAAATGAGCAAACATAGGCACAAGAACAAACTCATGAGGCAAACTTTTCTAAAATTTGTAGAGACACCACCTGGGTTATTTCTTTTACTCATCTCTGGAAATAGGAGTGCCTTGGACTTTGTGATAAGAGAACGTAAGTAAATTCACATGGTAAGGGAGAGATACGTCTATGGGAGACAAAATGGTACAAGAGAGAGCTGAAGAGTTTGGCTGTATAAGAATGAAATGCAGATACACTGCCATCAAGATTGGAAAAGAGAAGGAAAGAATGATTTGCATAGGATGTCTGAGATAATTTTGACTATGGGCTAGAGGGATCTGTAAGCATGAGAAGAAAGCAACAGAAGACTTACATTTATTCCACCACACATAAGGCTGAACAAGTCAGATGATGGGAGAATACCCTCTGTCAATGTGCCTGGTTCCTGATTGGTATGAATTTAGAGCATAACCAATTAAACAATAAAACAAGAATGACGATTGATTGAAGGAACAAGAGATGTACATGTCTAAACTCACAGCAATAACCTTTGCCATGCATTCTGATCAAACAAATGCATCATGCGAGGTAATGCCATGGTCATTCTAACCACAGTAAAAAAAAAATTACACGTAGGTCTACTGAGTTCCCTACTGTGCCATAATTGGTGCTCGCAGAGGGAAACAGGAGGATGTATCAATTACACAAGTGTCACCAGATCTCAATCTCTGTGAAATTGTAATCATACTGAAGTATAATGTAAGAATTCCACAAGATTTCCAGAAGAATCTTTAAGTAAGAACAAATGATACTGAACTATCATTACTAGTGGTAGTACTCAGCGATGAAATTTTTTACTTTCCTCATGAGAGGTCCCGCCAAAAAATGCAAAAGTGAATATAGTACGCAAGTATGCTGTGAACATAAATATTATATATGGGCCAAACACAGAGATTAATTTATGTCCAACAGTAAGAATTCCTCTCATAATGACTGCTAGTCCTCTAGTGCTACTATATAACACTATCATAAATTGTTCAGAGAGAAATTATATCACAAAAAGTTTCAAGAATTTTACCAACCAGAATGAGCTGATCTACACCTTACCCTGGCTTAAGTAGTGATCTTGCCATGCTAATGTACAGTGCTTTGTACTGTATCTTATTCTTGCCAAACTGGATAAGAAGCAAAGTCCTGCAAAAACAAAAATGACTGCTTAAGAATTATTTGGAGTTGGATGACTAATGTACTAGGAATTATTGGGAGTTGGATGACTAATGTATTAGGAATTATTGGGAGTGTGATGATTAGTGCACAAGTCATATACATATCCTTAAAAATGAGAAAGGTAAGAGAAATATATGGTTCGCAAATTATGAAATAGAAAAGTCTTACAGTCAAACTTTCAATCAATGTATGTTGTCTGCTAACAGCTGTACAGCGGAGAAGCACCATGTCACAATACTTCCACACTTCTATTATTCTCCTTTCGAGCTCTTCACCAAATTTAGCATCCCATTACAGGAACTAATCCTGAATCTCATCATTCAAATGCACTTTCTTCACACGAGTGTACTTTTCCTGTAAATATTATTCCTTCAAGTTTATACGACTTCTGTCATACCCATTTCTACAAATACAACCAATCTTTATGCAATTACATGTATCTCTCAATTTCAGCCTCCTTAATGCTGTCTTTTCTTCACACTATAATACTTCCCAAAAAGAATGACTTTAGTCAGCATTTTACTAGCAATCCCTCCACCCAAAACCCAAGTCTTGCTAACATGCTCAATACAAGCAGGCAAAGTTACATTTTCCTTCTTCAAAAAATCTATGCTGCCGCAATTTTTCTTAATTGAAGATTCTAATGTAAATGGATGTAACAGCAAAAATAAGCAGATCTAACAAATGCAACACAATCATATTTCTAAACTTCAATGTACATAAAAAATGCAGAATGGGAAAGAATAAGGAAAATATTGTCCATAATGAAGATAAAATCAATGAAAGGAAAAAGATGAATGAAAAATTATATAAAAAGAAAATGGTGTGAATAAGGGAAAAACATTTATGAAAAATCAATGGTAATTCTAACAGGAGATAAACTCAAGAAAAATAGCCTGCTTTATCAAACAATATCTAATGTGAAGGTATCAATAAATATCTTTAGCCATTTTATGCACCTGATCCAAATGAAAAATTAATAAATATCTTTAGCCATTTCATGCACCTGATCCACAGGAAAACGAGAATGGATTTAATTTCTATAAAATACTCAAGATTCACAATTGCTAAAGAAAGGGGGTCACTTAATTGATTTCCCCTACTGCACTGCTTTCAACTTACTTGACAGAAATGTTAATCTTGATAAGGCAGCATACATTATCTACACCTGCTGCTCTCCCTGTTGTACCTGCTGGTCTGGCATAACCTCTTCCTCACCAACTTCTATATTAACGTTGATCTCTAACCTCAGATGGATATTGGTAACCATAAACCCAATGGCAATAAGTAATGGCAGGCGGATCCGTGAGGCCCAAGCCAGCTTGAACAAGAAAGCAAGCGTAGGTGGTAGACCTCGAGAACCCCCCACTAACACTGATGTTAGATCACGTAACATTCTGTTCTCACCAACCTGTCCTGCAAAACAGAAATAAATATTCAATAAAAATCATCATATCAAGGAATGCAACATGTATACCATACATACATATCTGCTGATGCATTCACATATGTAGCATAGTTGGTCAAGTGACCCTACAACCCCTTTTATGAGGCTTTTGCAGCAATGAGGCAGCACCACATGACAGCATGCAACACTGATAAGACTCTTATACCTTAAAACATATCCATCTATGCCTTAACATACAAATACCTCTCCTTCTAAATACTCCTTAATACAGTCAGTAACTTAGCCTAATCTTTCACCCTAAGACTTACTTCAGTTGCCATGGTCCATCCATTGCCACAACTAATCCTAAATGTCGAAAACACCACTTCAAGGTTCTAACCACTCGAACTTGAACTCAAACCTTCCCATCACAACCCTTTACTGCTTATCAGTCTTACATATTCTTCATATCTATTCTCAACTTTCTCCTTTCACACACTCTCCCAAACTCTGTCTCCATTTTCAGAGTTTCTCTCTAAATTCTCCTACCAGAGAAGTCATAAGCAAGTAGTAACTGAGTCGACTCCCATTCCTCAAGTCCTAGTGCACTACAGACCTGCCCCTCACTTCTTATATCTTCATCTCTCAGCTGGATTAAGGTCAGGCTTATCTGATGGCAAAATTGGTAAGAAAGACGTCAATACCCAGGGACGTTGTCGTGGCCAAGACGACGATAGACTTTGCGTGGATCACACAAACCCTAATCTTATCTTGTTAGTTTATAAAAGCCAATAACATGATGCTTCACCATAACATCAGTATTACTACTGTATTACAGTGAAGAACTGGTATCTTCTCTCCGTGCAATCAACAATTCCCGTAAGATTTCATTCTGTGTTTACAAGACTTATCATGTACTATTACGTAAACACCCTGAAGTACAGAATAAAAAAAAGGATGAAAACAAGTAATACCATCTTGGTTTATTCTAATAATATGTACCATTAGAGGGTTAAACGAGTATCAAAAATCTAATCATGACAGAAAATAAGGTATGATTTCCTTCGGTGGTTAAGAGACAAACAAATTATTTCTAAACTTTTATCTAAAACTTTTCTAAACACTCTCACTTAATAAACCAAGTCGTGCTACTTATCATCATCTTTGCAAGTAGATTAATTAACCGGTATTGGCATAACAGGACAGTCATTACGTACATTCAAACATCTGCTGCTAAGGTATTGGTTTGCGTGATCGCTTACTCTACCAGGATGATGACTACTGTTTA
>JAUUEG010294439.1:0-15319 GCA_032361445.1 Panulirus gracilis | reverse complement strand
ATTTCCTGTAGGGCAGGGTAGTACTAGAAATGGTTGAAGGCAAACAAGTATAAATATGTACATGTTTATATATGTATATGTCTGTGTATGTGTGTATATGTTGATATGTATATGTGTGTGTATGGGTGTTTATGTATATGTGAGTGGATGGGCCATTCTTCATCTGTTTCCTGGCACTACCTTGCTGATGCGGGAAATGGCAGTCAAGCATAATAAATATATACAATCAGATGTATTTGTATGTAGCATTTATGGATATGGTGAAGGCATATGATAGGGTTGATAGAGATGCTTTGTGGAATGTCTTAAGAGTATATGGTGTGGGAGGTAAGCTGCTAGAAGTAGTGAGAAGTTTTTATGAAGGGTGTAAGAGAGGAGAGTGATTGGTTCCAGTGAATGTTGGTCTGTGGCAGGGGTGTGCATGGATGCAGTCTGTTGGGGATGAGAGAGCCTGGGAAGTGAGTCACTTGTTGTTCACCAATGATACAGCACTGGTGGCTAGTTTGAGTAGGAAACTGCAAAAGGTGGTGATTGAGTTTGGAAAAGTGTGTGAAAGGAGAAAGGTAAGAGTAAATGTGAATAAGTGCAAGGTTACTAGGTTCAGCGGGTTTGAGGGACAAGTTTGTTGGGAAGTAAGTTTGAAAGGAGAAAAATTGGAGGAAGTTAAGTATTTTAGATATCTGGGAGTGGACTTTTCAGCTAATGGAAGTGAAAGTTAGTCATAGGGTGGGGGAGAGGACGAACGTTCTCGGAACGATGAAGAATGTGTGGAAAGAGAGAATGTTATCTCGGAGAGCAAAAATGGGTATGTTTGAAGGAATAGTAGTTCTAGCAATATTATATGGTTGCAAGGCATGGGTTATAGATATGGTTGTATCCTGGTTGTTGGAAGGTATTATGTATTGTGTGTTTTATGAAAGTGCGTATTCATAAGCACTATATTCCTGTGCATATATTTTTATTATTATTATTATACTTGATCACCGTTTCCCGTGTCATCGAGGTAGCTCCAGGAAGCATACAAAGAATGGCCCGTCCTCTCATATACACATATATATATATATACATAAACGCCCATACACGCACATATACATACATACATATACATATCAACATATACATACACATACACACTTATACATATATAAACATGTAAATATTCATACATATACATATATACACATGTACATATTCATGCATATACATACACATACACAAACATATACTTTTATACACTTGTACATATTCATGCTTGCTGTCATCCATTCCTAGTGCCACCCCATCCCACAGGAAACATCATTGCCACCCCCTGCATCAGCTAGGTATAGCCAGGAAAACAGACAGTAAATGCCACATTCATTCAGGCTCAATCTCTATCTGTCATGTGTAATGCACCAAAACCACAGATTCCTATCCATATCCAGGCCCCACAGACCTTTCTATGGTTTACCCCAGACCCTAGTTCCGTCCATTGACAGCATGTTGACCCCATTATACCACATCATTCCAATTTATTCTGTTCCTAGCATGCCTCTCACTCTCTTGTATGTTGAACCCCTGATGGCTCAAAATCTTTTTCACCACATCCTTCCACCACCAATTTGGTCTCCCACTTCTGGTTCCCTCCACCTCTGACACTTATACCCTCTTTGTCAACATTTCCTCACTCATTCTCTCCATATGACCAAACCCTTTTAACACACTCTCTTCTGCTCTTTCAACCACACTTCTTATAACCACAAATCTCTCTAACTCTTTCATTACTTACATGATCAAACCACCTCACACCACGTATTGTCCTCAAACATTTTATTTCCAAAACATCCACCCTCTTTCATACATAACCCTATCTATAGCTCATGCCTTGCAACCATATAACATTGTTGGAACTATTATTTCTTCAAACATACCCATTTATGCTCCAAGATAACATTCTCACTTTCCACACATTCTTCATTGCTCCCAGAACCTTCACCCCCTCCCCCACCCTATGACTCACTTCCACTTCCATGGTTCCATTTGCTGTTAAGTCCACTCTGAGATATTTTTCTCCATTCAAACTTACAATCCCAACTAACTTGTCCCTCTACCATGCTAAACCTAATAACCTTGCTCTTAATCACATTTTCTCTCAGATTTTTATTTACAGTTCAAAAGCATTTGCATTGTTTACGTATAGTGTATGAGTGTGTCATCACATATATTTTGCAGATTCCACGGAGTGTTCCAATGACTCCACTTACACCAAGCAATGAACCTCAGTTTGGCTTACCTCAGGATGACTGGTCTATTATCAGTCGCTTTGCTGTTGCCAGCATAGGTTCTCAAGGCACCATGGGCTTGGCCCTTGCATTAGGCTTGGTAAGTCTTATAGAATATTGCTGGCAGAAGACTTTTCCCCTCTGTGTTGGAAATAATATATTAGCTTTCTATATGTCTTATCATTCCCAGTGTTCATGATTTATGATTTTAGTTGCATTTGATATCACACCTCTTGAGTAATGCTTCTTTTTTGCCCCATCTATCCAGTCTCCTGACACATGTCTTTTTATTCACCTTGTTTAAGTAGATTTTGCAGAGCTCTTAAGCTGCTCACCTTTTGTCTCATTATCATGAATTTTTAGATGTGCATTTTAATGTTTTTTGTTTGAAATAATGTATTTTTATTTATTCCTATCAATGTGACAGAGCAGCATTCAGACATTTAAGGCATTTAAGAATGGATGGTAAATACAAATTCCTAACCAGATGTATTGCAACTTAGTTAAGTTTTATAGAGCCTGCAGTAATTCTTTGAAAAGTTTTTATAGAATTCTTCATGTGATATTGGTGATATTTAAGTGAAGTAGATGATATCTGCTTAAGTTAAAAGCTATATGGAAATGGATGAGGCTATTAGAAATGTTTCTGTAGGTAGTGAAACTCCATGTATTTATTCCAACTGAGTGCTTAAAAACACACCCTCCAACTATATTCAGTACATCCTAGATTCATATGACTCTCTATTCAAGATCCTTCCAGCAAAAAATCCATTTTAGCTATTTCAACTGCAGTTTCATTATTAGATATTAAAAGTATACAAACAAATATGAACGTTGATGTACATATCCAATCTTAATTTGTAGATATTGATATGTATGTTCCATTTTTACCCATATACAGATGTTCAAAACAGTTGGCTGGCGCTTGATTGTGCTGACTGGAGGTGTATATGGTGTCCTTTATGCTTATGAGCGTCTCACATGGACAAACAAAGCAAAAGAACGTGTGTTCAAGAAGCAGTATGTTGATCATGCTACACGCAAGTTACGACTAATTGTGGATCTTACTTCTCACAACTGCTCTCACCAGGTTCAGCAGTAAGTAGTAGTTTTAGTTGCAGATGTTGTGCTTATCATTTATTTATTCTGTATCTCATATCTGTGTCCAGGAAGTCTGTTTTCAATTCCATGGAGTAGATTAGGTACTTAGAGTCCTTCAGTTCAATTGTACATATAGTCAGCCCCACATGCAGTGTCTTAAAGTGAAGCATAATCTGTACTCATATAAGTTTGTCCTACTTTTTCATTGTGTGCATTAATCGTACAAGTAAAGCTTAAAGTTCCTTTCACATTACCACCATACCTGAATTGCTTGCATTGTGTCCAATTTTAGATATTTTATTTGATACATTCTTTTGAGATACCTCTAGCACTAAAGTCTACCTATCCTTTCAACTCTTGACAGAGTGAAAATACATGATATTACTGGAACATCCGCTCTTTCTTGGAAACCCCACATTACAGAGATAGCTTACCCTGCCTCTGAGAAACTGGAAGTACTGTTTAGATGTCAAAATTTCTTTTCTTTTGAAGTTTCTTCATTTATTCAAAGGATTGATCTGGCCTTATATGGAGTACTGCTCTAACATCTGGCATAGTTTTAACTTTGCATCCTCACTGAACAGAGTTGAGTCAAAAGTGATCTGACTAATAAACTCTCCATGGCTAACTTATTTGACCCACTTGCCCTACGCTGTGATGTTGGCTCATTTTCCCTCTTTTGTGGGTATTACTTTGGTTTTTCTCCCAAGAGCTGGCTGCTTGTGTGCCCCCACCACTAAATAGACCAAGCATTGCTTAGAAAACTGTTGCATCACATGATTCCTGTGTGGCTGTTGGTATCTCAGGGATGGGCCATTTTGATAAGTTTCTTTCCATGCACCTCAAAGCTTTGAAACTTTCTACTCTCCCATGTCTTTCCCATTAAGCATGACCTGGCTCTTTTTAAGAGATAGGTTTTTTACATCATCCAAAGTTTGTAATGCTTTCACTTTTGTTTATTTTTTCATTTCATAATCCTTTCTGTATTTCATGTAAGGCCTAGTCTTGATGTGGACTTTTGTGCATGACTAGGGCCTCCAACTCAAAAAAGAAAACTGTGCTGCCCACATTCTGACCACATCTGCTAAGAAATGAGGTGTATGATAGATGGGATATAGCAGGGAGTGCAAAATGAATGAGTTATGAAGTGGTAGAGTGGGTAAAACGTAGTACTTTGAGGTGGTTCAGGCATGTGGAAAGAATGTGAGATGGGGAGTTTACATGGAGAGTGTATGATTTTACAATTAAAGGGGTTGGTGTGAGAGGAAGACCACCTGTGACATAGGGATATAGAGTGGGGGATTACTGGAGGTAGACAGAAGTGGAAGGATGCATGAAATAATGTATCTGAGGGAGGCATGTAAGGACTGGGATAAGTGGAGATCCTTTTGCCGTGGTCAACCCCTTGATGGGAGTTCCCAGAGGGAAGGGGCATCAGAGATGTAGATAGATAGACATATTAAAGATGGGACATCAGTTAAGTTTGATATGCTTCTTTTTTCAGGGAGCTCAGTGGCACATTTGCTCGTCTTTGCCGTTTGGTTGATGAGAGTACCAGTGAGATGCAGCGAGATGTACGTTCACTAGAACGGGAGGTTCAGCAGTTAGAAGATACCACATCAACAGCGAAGAAGCTACGCAATAAAGCTCATTATCTAGTCAATGAATTGGATATATTCCAGCAGACATACTTATCTTCAGATGAGTGAATATTATATGAATTATGAATTATGAACCATTAGCAGGAATTGTATAATGTTATCTAATTTTGTAAACTTGCCATGATTAATTCACTAACTTTTTATAGTTATCTTTATCTTCAGGGGATATATAAGTTGGGTCCATTTTACATATTACCTTAACTGTCTTCAAGGCTTCATTTCCCAAAGGTAGCATGGGATTATGGTTTTGCGACCTTGGCTTTAGTGAGAAAATGTATGTTATACATGATCTCTTGAGTAAGTGCCTGAATCATTTTGGAGTCAGGAAATGAATCTTTGAATGCTACTGTTGTATGTTTGTAGTTAAAAGTAACATTTAAAAAATAAGTTATTATGAGATAGGTGCTGTGCTTGATATGTATATTACATGTTCTGTGGGTAAAGAAAGTTGCCAATACCTGAATTTTGTAAGATAGAAGAAAACGGATGACACAGATGACTCTTGATAATTTATCACTGGGTGGGTGTCCTGGTTAGTGGTTTATAGATCAGAATACATACTACTAGTGTATCTTTTAAGGAGGATTGAAGGATTAAAACTTCAAGAGAATAATGTAATATATGGGAAATTCAAATTATTTTAACTTAAGTTTTGAGATGCTATATTAATATAAGAACGAAGTCACAGAAGCCCTGCCCTGATTAAGTCTGCTTTTTAATGAGTATCTCCTTGCAAAGAATTTTTAGACTTCTCATATACCTATGATACTGCACATTATAATTATTATCATTGTAGAAGATAATAATTTGATAGAGATTTGAATTATTCAGCAATACAAAATGATGTCTCATATACTATATTGTAGTGTGAGCTTCAGGCTGAACGGAGGAAAGATTATCTGGTGCTGAGACATGTAGAGAAAAAAGCTCTGAAGTCTGAAATTATTGTTGTTCACAGGGTTTGTTGAGTCCCATTAACCTCCAAAGGACAGAAGCAATAAGATTTAGTTGAGTTTCCAGGACAAGTTTTATCAGAAAATTTGAATATCAAGAAAAGATAAAAAAGAAAAGTATTAAAATACTTATAATTTTTGCTGAACAAGACGTTTCATTTTAGTGTGCTATGTGTACTTGGCTTATCACTAGTTTGGTGACATTTGTCAACACTTCCCTTACTCTCTCTTATCTGCCGCGACCAATGTAAAACTAATATGCTGTAGGACTTCTCCCAGGGCTGACAGTTCAACATCCACCTAATCATTGGCACTGTCCTTAGTGCCCAGAAAGGCGGTCACTAATTTGTTTGAGACACACTGGGAGCATCTTCTAAGTCTGTTCCTTTCTCCATCATGTTATATGGGTAACTGATACTAGGATTCTCACCTAGGTGTAATTGTAGTTGCTTGTGACATGAGGCATTTCTACATAACAATAAAGAACCTTCAGTTAAAATGATGGAAGGGAAAGGCATCCCAACAACGTTGGCCTTACAGTCCCATTGTGGTATATGGCTAACTGACATACTAGGATTTTTTCTAGTACTAATTTTGCTATCTTGTGACATAAGGAATCTCTCTATACTGATAAGGTGCACCTTCTGATAGGAATTTCAATGAGAATGACTGTAAAAGTATGGCTTGAGTCCCTGAAGAGTAAACATAAATTTCCCTTTTTTTTATGAGTACATTGTATTTGTTCATAGATTGCAATATGAAAAGCGTTTTCCCACAACTGGAATGGTCTGTTTAACTTACAAGATACTGCTTAGTTGCATTCTTTATCATTATGTAGATAAAGTAATGCCTGAACTTGAATTGCTTGTATTTTGAATGTAATATAACATATTTCACCTCATACTGAAATCACATTGATCGGTGCATTTTATGAGGAAAAAATTTTTTCAGAAATACATTCTTGGAAACTCCAATTGAAGAACACAATTGAGGGAGATATCTTTGGGAGGTAGGAAAAGGGATACAGTAAGGAAGGTGGTCTGTCACCTTCATTAACAACTTGCTTAATATGCTGTAAAGTTGTAAAGTAAACATTATGTACCTGGATCTGAATGTATAATGAAGGATTTGTTGTGTGTGGCTGGCAGAAAATATTTCGGCAAATCCCAGTGAATTGTGCACGGTCTCATGATGTAGTTTTAGCATCAGTCCTATCATGTATTATCTGTTCCTGGTATAGGTACATATGATATACATGCAGATGTTTAAAAGTTCTGCTTGATGGTTGATTTATTAAACACTCAGATGGTGTTTCTTGTTGGGCAGGTTAGTGCCAGGAATTGGATAAAGGCAAGCAAGTATGAATATGTACATGTGTATATATGTCTTTGTATGTGTATTTATATGTGCATATGTATGTGTGTGTATTGGCATTAATGTATATATATATGTGTATATGAGTGGATGGGCCATTCTTCGTCTGTTTTCTGGTACTAGCTCGTGGACACTGGAAATGGCAATTAAGTATAATGATGAATAAATATATATACATATTTTTTTTTCATACATATTCGCCATATCCCATGTTAGCGAGGTAGTGTCAAGAACAGATGGCTGAGCCTCAGATCTGCTACTAGTGCTGTATCATATAGTTACGGAAAGGACCTTCATACTGTGGTCCACTGGAGGTAATGGGAGGTCATGTAGAAAGAGATCGAACGGGGTTTGAGAAAAAACTGCTCTTTAGGAACTCCATTTTAGCTCCTACTGGAAGTGACTCAGGCTTGGCAGCCTGCTTTTGAATTGGCCAACCACAGTGTTTCATTGTTATGGAGGATTACATGAAGTCTTTTGTGTGAGTGTTTTGGGAAGGAGGGGAGTATTGGTTGTTTGAAACCATCTAGGATATGTTGTGTGAGGTCTGTGTGCAGTGTGATAATAGAATGGTTGAGTGTGAAGCAATGTTGTGGTGTTGAGAGTGGGATGTTTTGCTTGAATCTGTTCTGGATAATTTTTTTAAAGGTTGAGTTATTGAAACAGAAGTATTATAGTCCAGTAGGAGAAGGGAGAGTTGTGTTGTTTTAGGACTTTTACTATTTGGTAAGCTTCCAGATGTTGGAAATTTTGCTGTGTAACCAGATTGTGTTGTCTGGAAGTTTAAATTTTGTCAGGACCTGCTGCTGGAGAGATCTTTAAGGTTTTAATTCTGTTGCATCTGTCAAGGTGGGTGAGCTGTTGGTTCTTTGTAAATTTTGTCAAGGTCTTTTATTACTTTCCTGCTTACTTTGTGGCTGATTTTTGTGTTATGTTTCATGAGTATGTTTGTATGTTTGTTCTAGATTGGTATGGGAATTGTGGATCTTCTTCATTGTGCCCCAGAGTTGGTTGCTGTGGGTATTAAGTAAGGGGTGCCTGTATGTGGTTTTGGTGCATTACACAGGACTGCTAGAGACTGATTGCAAACAAAAGTTTCCTTATTTTTTCTTTTCTTGGCACTACCTTGCTGATGCAGAAGTTGGCGATGCTGTTTCCTGTGGGGTGGGGTGGTGCCGGGAATGGATGAAGGCATGCAAGTATGAATGAATGTGTATGTATATATATGTTGATATGTATATTTATGTATATGGGTATTCATGTATATATGTATGTGTATATGAGTGGATGGGCCATTCTTTGTCTGTTTCCTGGCATTACCTCGCTGATGCAGGAAATGGCAATCAAGTATAATAAATAAATGAATATATATTTATAAATACAGATTTTCCACTCGGAGTATTAGATGTTTTTCCAGAAGGTACTGCTTCAAGCAAAACAACTCTTAAGTGAACCACATATTCCCAGACTTACATAAGTTGAGGTATGTTCCAGGGTCAAATATTTTGACTAACATATTACTTTGCAATTGGCACTTAATTATTCCATGACTGTTTTGCACTGCTATTGTACTGTGTTAGCTATACAGTAACTGTAGTAAAATAGTAAGAATGTAGAATATTAAAAGAATAGATAGTTTGTTTAAGGGTGGTTAGAGGTTGTGGTATTGGCTGGAATTGCATAAAGATTTGTACATGATGTGTGGCACATCATACAAACACTACTGTATGCACATTTACAAAAGAAGGCTGAAAAACCTGTACATGAAGGTTTGGTGGTAAAATATGATGGAGCCATACATCAGCACTGGGACAAGTACTCCTCCTTGAGAGCTTCTTGTGCACTTTACGTAAGTCCCTTGTCAACCACAGAAGTTATGTTCCTGGAAGACCCCGTGGTTAGCAAAACCAATGTTGTCACAATACAAGACCTATAGGAAATGGGGAGCAAGTGCCTCATGAAAGACTTGCCTTAAAATTTCTGTAATGAACTATGGAACGTTAAAAGTGAGCATGTTATACTTCAAAGGCAATATGCATATTCTATAATAGCATAAGAGAATTATGTACAAAACAGAAAAGTAATAACATGATGGCATTGTGTTACCCCTAATGCCTTGCCTCCAGTACCCCTTCCAAGCAGCCAGTCAGTGGTGCCACACAAAAGGCTGCCTATGCTCTTCCTAGTTGTGATGCTCCTTTGGTGTGTGTACTTGGCTTGGCTATAAGCAGCCTGTGACCATGTGATTGTCACTCAATGTATGGAAAAAAATTTGGTGGTGCTGTGGAAAACTGTGGACACTAAAAAAATTATGTTGTATGGTAAAATGGTACTCATTATTCTAAGTTTGAAAACTCCAAACTGTGTTTGACAAGACTGTGCTAGGCAAGGGACCTCTGTACAGATATATTTTTCCCATTTGCCAAAGTTTTCAGTGCACTCCTGATTTTTTCTTTCTTGCATGACTCTGCTTTCAGTTTCATCATTTATACTTCCATCCTTACTAACTTTTCTCCCAAATCTGTAGACTTATCCACAACTTCAATATCTTCATGATGCTTTCTTAATCAGGTCTTTAAGATATTTTCCTCAACTTGCTTGCACTAGTGTTACCAGCCCTCCCCCAGATTTTTCTTATATACTTCCAGTCCTTACCTTTCTTCTGCTTTTATTCACGTACATTCAGATCATATTGTTATTCTCTTCCAAATTTTGATTAATATTTCTTCAAAGATCCTCAATTGCTTTTATTTGATTATATTTTATATTTAACTCTTCTGTTCAGGGCTTCATACGTATTCTACAATCTTTGTTCTATATTCATCACTGAAAAAGAGCAGTGAATTACATAAAGCAGCTACTTCAAATGAGATCATATACTGTTTTAACTAAATCAGTGCCCAACTTAACCACTTTAAAACAAAAATAATTTAAGCAGGGATTACCTGTATATATATTAATGTGTGTGTGTGTGTGTGAATCTGTATATATGTAAATATGATATGTATGTGTGGGTTTGTGTTGTTATACACTTGCATTTATATATTTTATATGTTTTTGAATATAAATACAGGTCCTTGTTACCTGTGAGCCCTCCTCAAGCCACCATACTTCCTGGAAACCTGTTCACTCATACATTGTCTTTTCATAATAAAAAGAAATTGGAGGTTCCCCCATTGCAAATGAAATTAAAATAACCAAGTATCTCCTAGCTTCTTCTGTTAGCTTTCTAGTTTTAGATTAGTATATTGAGTTCCAGATGAAGTTAGAATTTAATTTGTTAGCTTCTTTTGAAAATCTTTGCATTTTATTTGGATAATCGGCTTACTACGAGTTCTTTAGCCCTTTATCAACAACCGACATGTTCCCAGTGGAACCCTCTAGATGACGGTATTTTGAGATTTTCAAAAATCAAAATTATATTTATATTAGTCTTGTCAATTAATGAAAAAGGTCAAGAAGATTGAGAAAAAGAATAATGAAATATTATAGGTTAACCATATTTATTGCTGTGCAGACATTCAGATTTGGCATGCCATGCATGCCCGGCTTATCACATTTCTTGACTTTTGTAGACTCATCTACCTTCATCTCTTCCCCGCTACCACCTATGGATTACTAATATGCAAAGGACTTTTCCCAGTGCAAATAGGTCAACATCCACTAAATCATTTTCACTGTAAGTAGTACCCCAATGACTGTCTCATATTGGCGTGTGTTGTACTGAGCTTTGTTGCCAGGGCCATACCAACAAAGTGCACCTTCCACTTTAAATATTTGGCACACAGACAAAATTGCAAACCCCAGGTAATCACTAGCAACTGTCAAAATGGACTCCATGGTAGTTATCGTTAATGTGCATGTGCCAGTGGTGTATTACAGGCTCTATTACCAAAACTGTAAATCTTTACTTTTGTACAGCTTATAACCATTATGTGTTTTATGGAATCAAGTTGAAGGTTGCCATTGAATTAGTGGTTTGTATGTATATATTGGATATGATTGAATGTATGGAATTTCTAGTCAATTATACACATATAAATTTGCTGACACTGTATATAAATAATAATTCATTTTTTTGGCCTTAATACTATAAACTTATTCATCTTCAGTTTATCTTAAATTTTACTGTATAATGCATTAATTTATGAATCATCTTTTTGTACTTGCTTCATGCTGAAAAAAAAGGAAACATTTGAATTCAGTTCTTCCACAGAAAATAGTGTATAATTATTTTTCATGAAATAGCTACACTGTGTAGTATATTGATATTACTAAATGTATCTAATATATATAATTTTTTCTTACAAAAAGAATAGCCTGCAGTTTTTTTTTAGTTTATTAGTACTGTTATGGATTGTAAAATTAGGTTCTATCTTTGGAATGAGTTTTTCCAATTATTTTGGCTGGGAGCACATATTGTTCAGATTGTGTGTACTTACTTGCATGCATGGATGTTGAACTTCTCTTTAAGTTTTGGATAAATTTTTTTTCAGCCAGTATTAAAGAAGAAAAAACTTGCCAAGGGGCTACATTTTTTGTTACTCGTAGTGCAATATAACTGATGGTATGATGCTTATCCTGAATTTCATGCTTCACTAGCTGGTTGACTTTTTTTCTGTCCTTAAGGTCTACTGGATGAGAAAGCCATATACATGACCACATATGTAATTAATATTGTTGAGAAATTATTCCACTGTGAGAAGTGTGTGTTGTGTGTGGTAATCTTCTGACAGGTTTTAATGTACATACTTTTTTGCTGAGAATACCTTTGCATTTAGATAATGATTTCATGTAGAATATAGTATCACATTTTCATGTGTGAAATGTACAGACTGTTGTATTGTAAATATTGTAAACTGCCAGATATTATATGGATAATATAGAGAATTTGCCATCCTCTGCATTTTGTTTAAATGATACTCCTTTTTAACTTCATAAAGCTGTTGAGAGTTATTGAAAGCTGACAGTGGCAGGGAAGAAATACATAACATGAGTATGCAACTTATATTAGGAAGGAACTTTATTTTATTTGTATTTACATATCTATATATTTTTTTTTTCGGTCTCCCGCGTTATCTATATATTTCATAATATTATCTAAGCAAAGAGAAACCCTAAAAAAGTGATTTTTATAGACCTTATATGCAGGATACACTTCTCCAATAAAACAAAACACGATCATGTTTTTCATGAAGATTTATTTATCAAAAGTTGAAAAAGTACGATTGTAATGATTTATTTTTGTGACAGGATTCTCCTATAGACTTATATATTAACCTCCACTTTATTGTCACTCAGTTATAGCAAGTCGGGAAGCTTCGCCCTTGATCTGACTTTCATTAAGACATAGCTGTCGAAAGCTCTTGAGAAATTATCGATGAAATTTAGTCAAACAATTATTACTGTCACAGCACACCAGAAACTAATAATATAAATTGCCAAATAGAATACAGCTTTGCAATGTTTCACTAATGACACCTCTTATTAAACTACATATCTTTTCTGCATTCTTAGTTTCCAAGTTATGAAGAACAAACTTCTGAAGAAGCATTTCCTGGAGGTGAAACACTCAGTATCATTTCAGAAGGGACTGGTCAGTTCTTGAACTTCTATTGTTGCAATTTATTTCATACATGTGCTACAGACACCCATATTTACCCATTATCCAGCTGTGACCTACAGGATCTGCTATATCTGGTCTCACATTACTCTAGCACCATAGTAATGAGGTCTGTAACATGGCTTTACAAGTGCCATGCTGTCTGAAAGGTCTTCACTTGGAAGGAGAATTGCTGCCTGTCAGTGTTTAGGTTAAGCCAATGTATCTCAGTTTGGTTCCTGCTTTGCTTTCCTTTTTCTCCATAGAGCAATTGGGAGTTACACTTTATTCTGGGGAAGGTCACGGACAGCACTGACATGCTGTAACAGCTTTTTGAAGGCAGAATGTTTGAGTCATAAACACTGCACTGGTGATGCACAGTCAGGAAGAGATACTCATCATGGTAGATATGGATAACATCTTTCTTGGGTTTTCAAAAATCCATGTACACATGGATGTAGCATTCATCTGAAAGGCTTCTTCATGAATATCCAACATATTTGTAGGCCTTAACAACTAGGCTAACTTTATTACAAAAGCATAGCAGTAGCGTCAAAATTAAGAAAAGTCTACAGTGTATTTGAGAGATCAGTGGCATGCTCTATTGGATTTGTGTGTCATGTCTGTAAAAGACTAATGACATCAGTGCTCAGAATTTCAATTTGGAGGAATCTCAGATCTTCAGATATGACCTCTACCTCCTAGGTGATAGACTATGAACGGTAATAATGAACCACCCAGTATAACATCATGGCAGCTACGTTATTAATCATTATATTAAACACTCCTGTCACCAAAATACATCGCCACATATTCCCAGCTTTTTACAATTATTAAGAAAAAAGTTTACAATTTTCGGGTGTGGGCTGCAACATTGTCTGGGCTCCAGCATCAATTAATCATAGTAATTTAATATTTTATTTTCATACATACAATTGATACATTAAGAATGATTAAGTTAGCCATATCCACCTCTAGTTAGCTTTGTATTGACCCTAGGTCACCTTAATGACGTCGCCCATTGATTGGGTGACAGTGTGACCTCACCTGACCAAATGACCCTTGGAAGAATGTTTTGTTGGCCAATCCTATACATCTGCACCTACTGTATTAATCCTTGACACACTCGACATCGGCGGTAGTAGATCAAAAGCTGCCCCAATAACTATAGATAAACCCTCTCTTTCCATAAGAAGCGCCGCTCTCACGGACTTCAAGTCAACCACCAGGAGAAAGGTCAGAAGTTTGCGTCATTCCGCTTCAACATCTCTAATTCTAGTTCCCTTTGAGAGTAGCTATCCCTCACAGACATGACCTCACCGCTTCTTAAATATCCGGGTATCCGCAGCAAGGCAATTGACTCACCACTGGACAAGTGTAGCACTTCGGTACCTGAAGTCTTGGCGATGGAACTCCGACTCGAGCTGCCCTTTGGCGTCTCCATCATTAGGTATCCCAAAGGGACTCCAGCCGCCATTATCTCCCAGACAGGTTTCATTGTGGTGCCTCATCGACATCCACCTTTGATAGGAATCGCATGGGACATCGCCCGTCAAGAGCAACAGCTATATAACAACAAGGGACCTACGGCCACGCCCACGGCACTCCTGCATCCGTAGCGCCTCTCCAGGAAACTCCTGCAACCTACGCACTGTTCGGCAGCCGCCGCACACTCCAGGAGCCGCGATACGGGCCACACAAACCTCCTACAGGATCTCCATCTTGACTTGGGAGCCTGGCATTTCTTCCTCATATTCCTGGATTCATGTGACGCGTACCATCACAGGACCCCAGCCAAGCCCGTCGTCGCGCATTACTCGACCTACCTTGCTTTACCTTTTCTCCCCCGTCAATCCTGCTGCTCCAGCAGCCCATTGCCCTCTGTTACCTCACCCTCTATATCCCACCCTTCGTCAGCCATACAAACAAGTGGTCATGTCAGCTGCTCGTTCCGTTACAACCGTCCAATCAGCAGCATTTACTCCCCTGTGACGTCATTGTGCCGCCAACTGCCCGGCATGTTGACCACCTCATAACTCGCTGGGTCTCCGGCCGAGCTGGACGTGTCATTATAGCTTGTGACCGTTGCCATGTTATAGCATTTGTCATAGACCTCTTGGTGAAAGTGTTTGGAAATGCCTGAAATCTTCCATCAGTTTTCCCCAAGTTTACTATGTCGGCCGGTCGTTGACATAGACAGCTCAGGGGAACCAGCAGTTTCCAAGGGTAGTTCATCAACTCAACCGCTTCTAAGGTAAGTACCCAAAGAGATATGTATAGATTTGTATGTAATGTGTTTACATGTTTATGCTTAAGCTATCTGATTTTCACTAATATTTGTAGATAGTGTAGGTACGAGATTATTCA
>JAUUEG010293335.1:1931-12637 GCA_032361445.1 Panulirus gracilis | reverse complement strand
TCAAATTACGAGAAGCGACTCATTATATATAATGTCAGAGGCTAGAAGACAACTACGACCAATTATACACGTTTCTGAGACGAGAACAGTACGACAAACATGGAATTAACACCTTTGGTTCCCGCGGAGCATCAGAGCACGAAGGGAGACGCCATATGTACATGTACACTGTACTTCGGAAATTTACTCTTCCCAACACAGTTACATACATACCCACAGTCTGCCGGGAGTAGATAATGAATAATGCTCTAAACAAGTTTCCAGCAGCTTCCCACACACCAGAAAACCTACACCATACTTGTTTAACTCTTCCATTTGAAATCTACAACTAGGGTCCAACGCCTATCCCCAAACCACTCTGCAAAGGAAATGTTTGGAATTGTATGAAGCTTGGATGTTGCTTGCCGAAATGAGATTTTGTGGAAATGTTTATGAATGTTATACTTGTGCTAACAGCATCCCTCTGTCCTTTCATCGTTGGACCAAGGAAAGATGTACTGACTAGTATTTTTCTTGAGGGAATTCATTGATAACGAGTCAGCACAGTAGAGAGTATTGTACGGTTCAGAGAATATCGGTCTATGTCAAGCTGCATATTGATGATGTATCGGCTGGACCTTTGACAGGCCAGCATCCAGTGTGTCGCCTCGGATGCTGGGACGACCCTCTTGCTTTTCCATACGTCACTTGACCACCATCTGCTCTCCCGGGATATCCTAAGATATTTATGTATTATATAACCCAGCCTCGAGGTTGTTGCATTGTGTGTAAAGCAAGAATAAGATTTGTCATTGAGACAGCATAGTAAGGGGAGACTGAATTAGTAAAACCTACATTAGGGTTTATAGGAACATATTTAATAATTCGAACAAATGGGTGTGTATGAGTATGGCAGACGAGGGAAGGGAGTGGGCGGGACCCGTGTTGAGTTGGTGATGGCGTGCGCCGACCGCTACGGTATGGCTACCTTCTTGCCTCTGTTAGCAGGTGTTCAGGCTCAGGCCGCCTTGATCCTCGAAGTTACTGATACTTATTCTATTGGGTTTATAGGAATTATGTAATGAAGGGCTACACTGCGTGTCCGGGAGGAAACTGTGCCAATACGGCCCGACTGAACTCTGGATGATGTCATGCGGCGTTGCCATACCCTCTCGCTTGTATTTATACGTGGGACAGAAATTTTAGATTGCTTGTAATTGGTTGAATTTTTATCGCAGATGTTAGATGGAAAATAAAAGTAAGGGAGTGAGAGTGGATGTCATGTGATGTGATGGGGGCTTGTCTTGTGAATCCCGAGTACTTACTGGTTTTGCTTTGAGACGTGAAGCTATTAGGTCTTACTTAGCACTGCTTGGTGAGCGGCTTGGTATTGAGCATTATTTAACTCTTGGCAAAATATAACGGTAAGGTTGGAGAAGAGTTGCTTTCTGATGGCTTGTGTCTGGACAAATGTTGAAACTCTACCTAAAAACTCTACCTAGTAAGCCAGGGATTCTGTCATTAGGAAATGCGATTTTTTTTAAGCGAATGTTGGGCGAGTACATAAAGTACTTTAGCTGATCTCGTCATTGAATACATGAATATTTAATGGAATCATTTTGGGGTGTAACTGTTTAGGTTGGAGGTGGGTTGCTCGTAGGGGTAAATTATTTTTTTCAGCAATTTTTTTTGTGATGTAATTTTTCTCCTGAACTCGGCCCGGGTTTGTATCAGCCCTTTTAAACTGTACTTTTCGGCTGCATTGCAGTTCTAACAAAGGATTTCATTCCCTCTTGGATAGCTATATGGGCTAAAATTCTCATAGATGGTTATGAAGACCACGACTTTTAGATGAAAAACGAGTAGATGAATATATAAACCTGAACACGTGATTCTCCTTCATATGCTAACGATAATGCTTAGAGCCTCAGACCATACAACCCAGGCACGTTGCACTGCCTCAACCATTTTAACGATGATGGCAGATGGGAACCAAGAACATCCTAGGGTTATGTGTTATTGATGTTTGTGTAAATGGTCATTCAAGGTGCAGATTGTGAAGTGACTGAAGATTCGCCATTTGTGTGTCTTAATGACTTAACAAGCGGTATATATCTCTCTCTCTCTCGAAAAGACCTGTGCTACAAATGTCGAGTTAGTTTTGAAATGGTGTACAGCTGTATGCTGTACATGACTGATCGAAATATGTATATTACGATAAGATGAGCATTTGGATCTTAACACTGACAGTTTGACCGTGATGTTAAGGAATGGTATGATGCAAGTGAATTAGAAGCTCGGGAGGACGTAGGCATCAAGGAAGAATCATAAAATTGTAAAAGGGTAATTATGGTCTTTCTCTGAAAGTGACGATAAAGTTGACTTGGAACGTGTTTCATATCAAAGTCCGAAGCTTGAGTATTTTTCTTACAAAGTCTCGAATATAATAAGCAGTTCACTGCCAGCATTTGCGTTGCCAACTTGGGATGCGCACTTTTTTCTTTTTTTTACCACGTTCGTAGAAAGGACTCCTGATCAATTGGAAAATTAAGAATTATGCTGTAAGTGACGGGTTTATGGGCACTAGTTTGTCAGTAAGGTTGAAGGACCTTTGATATTTTCTTATTACCAGCTAGCCAATGTAAAAGGATGTTTTGCATTATGTAAATACACTGCAAAATAGAATGAGTTTTGTGGTCCAGAAAGAGAAATGCATTGACGGGAACGAAGTCTTCGGTTATATGTTATGAGATGGTTGCACGATATAGGTTCAGGCGAGAGTGCCACTTCCAGGACCAAATGCAATGTGTACCTCTATCATGATGGGGAGGTGGACTCTCTATACATTGCTCTCCCTTCCATTGAGATATGTTTTAGTTGTTGATTACTCATAGTAGTGTATAGATATATAGGTTTAAATCGTTGCTGACTCTTAGAAGTGCATAGCCTTGAATACTATCATTTTAACAATGTTTTATTAGATAACATTGTTGCTACCAATGATAAGTATCTTGCCTTCTGAAGACTCTGTACTCGTTAACTTTAGAAGGGTCACGGACCCTAATATTGTCTCGTTGATGGAACGCGAAGGCGGCTATTTGCTAGGTATATATCCATGGCTGGCGCCAGTACTGTTTTGGACATTCTGGTACCAGCGCCTTTCCCCCATAGGGCACGATGGCCTTGCCTCCTAGTTGTGGTGATTAGGGCACACTGTTACCCTCCCCGTCATGTAAGGTTTACGGTAGGGCGCGGCGTCATGTGGGACAATGATGCTGGCTCGCATGACAAACTCCTCTGGCAGTTATCAAAAGAAACCATATTTCATTCGACAATTGATTTTTTTTTTCATTCGAGAATTTTTCAAAATGGGCCTGATTTTTGCGGGGTTATTTCTAGGACACTCGTGAGATAACTTGTAATACAGTGTAATACAGCCTCGTGTTTGTCACATTCATATCTTCACGAAATATGTCTCCATTTACTCGATGAAAAACTCTCGTACTGTGTGGTGGGACACCTGCGTGCGAAGTTGAAAATAATCACTTAACGTCCTGGCACAGGCAGCCATGACCGTAATAGATTTTAGTGGTAAGTATGAGGAGAAGCCGTTGTCAACCCTTCCTCGTAGCTGCTACTCGTGTGGGACGTGCAGTATGGACAGTACTTTGTTACCACTGTTATTACGGTAGTTTATTGGGTATTGTATTGCCCGAGATGGCTGGATGTATGGGTAGTCCAGTATCATTAGCGAGTTTTCTGCAGTGCTGGATGGAGGGGGGGGGGGTTACTATGTTATTGTGGTGGCTTTGTTAGCCTGGAGTGTCGGATACGATGTTACCCTTGCGAGTAGTGAATGTGAGGGAGGATTGGGTGCAGGAGTAAGCCTGGCTACAGCTGGCGGATGGCCAGCCTCGGCCACAGTCAGTTACAGAAATCTAAGTACTCCAATCTTCGTTTATGTTTTTAAGTAATTTTACTCGGTGATAATTTGAGCGCAACTGATGATAGTGTTTGAAATTTCCTAGTGAATGGGATAACCTCCAACATGGTCGTGGGATATAAGAATGGGATCCGGGTGTTATATAAAGGATCTGAAGGAATGCAGGGCATGGATGAGGGCTGCAAGGTAGCTAGTTGCTGTTTTGAAAATAATAACTAGGCCGTCCATGTAATATGTGAACATCGTGGAAAGGAATCTGATTATCTATAAAATGTGTCTCGGCATGCTTGTTGGCACTCGTGTACACTACAGTATATATATCGACAATGATTCTCATGTTAAGTGTTAACGTTTAATGACCTATGGCTTCTCTTTCAGTGGAATATATTTTAATATATTATGAACAGCGTTACGATGAGTAACCAAAGGGCTCAGGTACGGATGTGTGTGGGAGGTGAGGACTTGCCACGGACGAGGTAATGAATAAATGTGTTGTGGTGACGCTTGGACTATGTCCACTGATGACGTCACGGACAGTGGTCGGTTGTGATGGTGATGCAGGTGGGTCTTGCTGTGTCACTTGTCTATTTTTAGTATCTGTCCGTGTTGTAGACCTGCAGGCCTGGTTGAACATGACTGAAACAGTAGGTGTTTGGGTCGGTGGGAAAGCCTATCACTTCTGCTATCATGGCAGTGTTACTTCCGCCTACCCTTAGCTGCGTCTTAATTCCCGGTGTCTGTGAGACCACCTCCAGGAGGACGTGGCTGACGTGACCACCGAGCCTGACTTGGTGCCTGATCGAATTGAATCACGTTCTGGTGAAGCGGTGAGAAATCTCGGCACGCTCATAATGATGGCAGCAGCTTGGGAAGTCGTGACTGAGTATGAACCAAGCCGGTGATGGCTGGGTTTCGGCGGGAGGGAGTGGAGGAGCAGGCAGAGGAAATGGTTGGCGGGGGCAAGAATGTTGCAGCCTGTCTGCGTCTGGGGTCGTCTGCCGCCCCTGCTTCACTCTAGCCTTCCCACCAGGAAGTGATGCGGTTGTACCCCCTTGAGCTCGATGGTTAGAACCTTTGGTTGTGATGACATGACTCTTCTCCTTGACCTTTAGGGTCAGGTCAGAGGTCACGTAATCTTACCCCTGGTGGTAAGGGGTTAATTTAGATTTTTCCATATTTTCCTCGTTGCTTTGAGGATGTGGTAACCAGGCCTTCATGCACCACAATGGCTCCCAGCTTTCAGAAAGCAGGTCTTCGCTGCCTCGGTATTTACCCATACGTGAACCTTATGGATGAAAGTGAAAATATTAAAATATGTTGATTTAATATGATGTAGATGTGGGTATTGCTGTCCCTGTATCTGCCAAACCATTCTTCGTGGCCGGTCTCCCTCCTAAGGTGCTCGTCTTCCATCCACTTCCTCCGTCCTCCTAACCAAGGTGCACTTGGCCTTGCCCCGAGGTGCGTGTGGCCTTCGCCCTCCCATCTTCCATGTAAGGTTAAAAGTTTTCCTCATTATGAAGCTACGGTGATAGATGGCCAGACAGCACATTGTGTTGCTTTTCCATCGTGCACTGTATGTTGCCCAGTTGCATTTGACAGATGCTCGCATTTTTTGTTGAATGTATGTGCAATAGTAATGTGCAATGGTTAGAGTCTGTTGTACTTGGATAAACTTCATATTGCCCTGCTTCCCTAAGGGTTTTGTAGGTAAGGTTAATTTCGTTAGAATACAAACCTAACTTTGAGAAACTGTGGGATGGGAGGGTGGCGCGAATATTCGCGACTTCGTGATCCCTTTTTGTCGATATATATTTTTGATAACTGTTAAGAAACTTGAAATGTATTTAGATGGAATTGGGACGGTGAAGCTTCATTTATGATTTTCACTTTAGATCCTTTCTTCCTGGCCTCTTCTACGTTGGCAGGTTGTTGTATCGGTACGCATAGGTGTCATACGTCACAAGCAAACTATAATTAGCACCGGAAGAGAGTTCTGCTGTGTCACTTACCCATATAAGACATCGAGGTTATGTTTACTAAACCTCTGGGAACAACAGCTGTTCTTGTACGCGTTAACGCCTTCTCGCTTGGTCATTAGAATTGAACGGCGCGATTAATCGGTAGATAGCGTTGTCTTGTGATGACAAACTTCATTTAGCACGGGAAAGTGTTCAAGTGTTTGTCACCTCATACAACAGGATGGGGGCAAGATATGACGGGTATACTTGTTACTTAAATGTGTATAGATGTAAATATAATTTTTTTCATAAACTTTATTTTTTTTGTAAACCTCGTCACTAGAGGACACCCCCACTAGATTTTCAGATTTGACCGTTAAGCTGCTTTAGAGAGAGAGAGAGAGAGAGAGAGAGAGAGAGAGAGAGAGAGAGAGAGAGAGAGAGAGAGAGAGAGTTTATATGTAAATAAACTGAAAAATAAAGCGCGATTTATACACCTGGGAGTGAACGTGGCAGCAGATGGAACGATGGGTACAGAGAGAACTCACAGGATAAGAGGATGAGGGTAAACGCGTCACAAGTGGAGGGGACAGGTAGGGAAAATCCGAACTGGAGATGGAAGAATGGAGTGAAAGATGCAGGAGGGTGCGAGGCGTGCACGGGACAATGTGGTTAAGGGGCCCTGCTTTCGGTGCATTATACATGACATGATAAACATGAGCGATACTTCGTTCGTCCGTTCGAAACTCTTCCCTAACCATGAGGGGAAACTTGGAATAAATATCGAAAACTATAAATATTAATGGTTGATGGTCATGCATCACACTTTATTTTTTTTCCAAGTTTTTGCACGTATGCTTGGGAACGTTATGCACCAAGCGGCCTCGCTGTTCTGTAACACTCGTATAGACTATTTACTGGTTGGTAGAATTTTGAAAGCATTGGCGTATCAAGTGGAAGAAAGGCCAATCACAGTTCGGCTCATTTCTGTTTGTTTTTGGTCGAGAGAAATCAAGTATAGCGGTTTTTTCATTTGTTTTGAGAGCATTGGTGTATCGAGTGGATGAAAGGCCAATCGCAGTTCGGCTCATTTCTGTTTGTTTTTGGTCGAGAGAAATGAAGTATAGCAATTTTTTCAATTGTAGCGGATATGACTGCATCAGTTGACGACACTGCTTAACCTCGGGGTGGAACTATTTGATAATGTGAAGTTTAAGAGATTTGTAGCGGGTTAACGGGTAGGATGACTGCGATTTGGTTGGATAAGTTTGTCCCTTGGTTGGGTAGGTAGGAGTAGGGAGGGAGGTAAGTGTTGCCATGCGGATAGCGGTCAGTACGAGCAGTGTTGTCAGGTTAGCGAGGGTGGGCCGCTATCAATCCCCACCCCGTCCTCCAGTCTAGTCATGACGCCACACACCCTGCCTTTTTTGGATATGCTAGAGGATGGTCCCGCAGCAGTTTGTGTGGCCACTTGCATGACGGAGCTACAAGTTTCCCTTTAGCCCCACGTACAGGGTACTCGTCGATACTTTATTGGAAATAGACTTTGTATATATTACGTTTTGGACATCTTGATTGCTCGCTGTCTTGTTAATCAGTTATGTCTGGAGAGGTTGTTGGATGGAAAATTTCCTCAAAACTAAAAATCGTTAAACTGTTGACGGGACGCAGTCACAATTGGCAACTTTGCATGAACTGCTACTTTCACAGACGACTCGTAAATGTATACTTTACGTCATGCTTGGCCTTGAATGTATAGAGCATCAGGCGAGGGGGTGCCATTACTTTACCATTCGTAATCACTAGGGGTAGAGGCATGTATGAATTGTTACCGTATTGTAGACTGCAGTTTCGGGAGCAAGTGGGAAGTGGCACAGGTCATAAGGACGACATGACGACCATTCGTTATGATGGGTCAAAGACAAGGCTGTCGTACTAAGGGGTCGTACAGTACCGCTGAAGAGAGCAATGGGTCAAATTTAATCGAAGATTGTGTGGTGGTAGTGGTGTGGCGGCCCAGAGATTGTGGGGGAGAGTGTAGTAGGTTATGCACAAGCAGGGGCCCATCCTACCACCCCACACACCCAGCCTCCCACACACACACACACACACGCCTCTCTCGGGCCCTTCTTACACCCCCCCAGCCACCCGCCTGCCTCCCACACTCCCCGCGCCAAGCATCACCTCTATTCCTGTCGACGTAGCTAACCTTACGACACGACCTGAGGTATGAACCATGAATATTGTGTCTTCAGTTATTTCCCCTGACGAGCGTTGCACTTGACCGAAGTTAAAGTGCAGAGTTCAAGTACTCGAGTAAATTTACCCTGAGTTCCCTTGACATAGTATACCAAGAATGTTGAAGGAATATAGTTTGGAAGTCATTGGCCTTGTTGGAGAAAAGTAGATTGGTGCTAAAGATGGTTTGAGGATTACGTGTATTGGCTGCTAGGAAAAGTTCTGATAACAACGATGGGTAATTAGTAATTCCACAGGTGTATGGGGCGTCACTTGACCCACAGCTGTATAGGGTCGCATTCCCCACTGCTGCGTGGTGGGTCGTCACACGCACTCCTCACTGCCGCGTGGTGGGTCGTCACGCGCACTCCCCACTGCCGCGTGGTGGGTCGTCACGCGCACTCCCCACTGCTGCGTGGTGGGTCGTCACGCACTCCTCTGCCGCGTGGTGGGTCGTCACAGGCGCTCGCCACTGCCACATGGTGGGTCGTCACGCACCCAACTCCCGCGTGGTGGGTCGTATGCACCTCTCCATCACCACACCAGCGACGTTTAATCTCTCGATATTTTATCTTCGTGCAGGCGAATTGCTTAGAATTTTTCAGATGTAGAGCTGTGTGTGGGGGGGGGGGTTATTCCTAACGAAGTACGTCATGTAGTAGTGTAGGAGCTACAGGATTATCTTTCTGTAGGCATTGTGGTGTGGCGAGTGGAAAAAAAAAAGTTAGGTAGAGAACAGGTGTTCCTAGTTAGGCCTGTCTACCGTGTCCGGCCTAGTTCGAATCTGCCGTGCATCGCCTGGCTTGGATGCAGCTTGCCGTGCTGTTCTGGCCCGCCGTGCTTTTCCCTGCCTGGTTCCAGCATGCCGTGCATCGCCTGGCTTGGATGCAGCTTGCCGTGCTGGGTCATTATTCTGTCACACGTATATAGCAAATTACCGGATGTACGAGACTTCCGGCAGTAGTGGAAACCCGTTTCCCTAACTCGGGTGAGGAGCAGATCCCGCACCTTGGCTGGCGGATACCTCGCTCGCTCCGGGTGTTGAGGTGGGCGGTAGAGCTTCTGTCTTCCGTGGCAAACGAACTCTGGGAAGATAGGTTCGGTCGTATGTTGCCAACGCTTAATCCAAACTCCACTTCAACACTAAGGGACGACCCTGTGGTAGCCTGACCTTTTAGCACGACCCTTAGAGGTCAGGTCGGTCATGGCTTTTTACCCAAGGGTCGTATGGGAGTAAATGGGGAGGACGGATAATGGGAGGCGCGATGGTCCATAATGAGTTGTTCCACCAGAGAGCAGTATAAGTATCCAGAGATCCGAATCTCTTGAGAGAGACGGACGAGATAGTGAAGCAGAAGGTTTCTCGCCACCACTGCTTATTCCTGCTCAACAGAAAAGCAGAAAAATAGCCAAGGAAGAATGCACCGTGATATGTAGGTGTACTGTCTTATAAACTGCCTTGGGCAGATTTTACGTTGGTTTTAAAACTTGCTAGTACAGGGAGGCAGCTCACATCTGAAATAAGATTCGGATTTATTTATCTATTTGATCTTGCTTGTTGAATAAATGTTAAAACATTTTAGCTGTGATTGAAAGGCGCTGACCGGACCTCGCATTATCTGGTGACAGTTAAATCTCGCTCTAAAAGTCGCTGTAAAAACCTTTGTCTCAGGATTACATTCTTTTAATATCATACCCTAACTTTAGGTCGTTCAGTTTCTACCTGTTGTCGAAAGAAAAAATGTCGAAATTCAGTATTTTGAATTCTTCCGTTAAGGCTTGCATGGTCACACGTATCTAAAATGAACGGGAAATCGAAGTTAATGGTTCATTTACCGGCCGTTATGTGTGTCTGGAGTTGCCTGGCGTCCTCTGGGAAGTAACTACTGCATGTGGGTGAATATCGCTCATAATCTTGTGCTGCTGTCGATCTCTGAAAGTCTTGAGTATTCCCATTTAAGAGATGTTAGTTTTCTAATGCTTGAAATGTATGACTTGTTAAATGTTTGGAATGCAAGTTCAAAGCATTCGTAATGTAGAAATGGCAACGTAACATTTTGTTCATTGTAAAATGAACAAGAACGCTATAGTCTTCGGCAGAGCAGATCCATTTCAAATTATATGATTACATGAAGTGTTACGTGAGAAAATGTGTCGAAAATTTTCCCTCGTGTAATCGGTAAAGGGATATCGTGCAGCCTGGGACTGTGAAAACCGATTACATGAGAAAATCATGAAGAGGGACTTGTTGTATGCGGCTCCTGGAGGCGGAGCGTGTGTGACTAGTGTGTGCATTAAGGGAAGGTACAGTGTTTTGTCTGTTGAAACCGTGTTTTTCAGTTGCAAGTTTTGGGATATTTTTGGATTTTTCTTTAATTTCATACAAAAATCTTAATTCGTAAAGGTTACATATGAGCGACTATTTTTTTTTCCATTTCCTTACTTTTTGATCTGTTGAAGTTCAACAGCTTATTCTACGTTGATGGTGAATATTACTTTTATAGTTTACATGTATGGTTTACATGTATGACTGTGAGCTGTTTAGCTGTATGGATGGCTTTTAGTTGTATGGTTTGCATACATGG
>JAUUEG010291126.1:0-15341 GCA_032361445.1 Panulirus gracilis | reverse complement strand
TTAATCCATTGTTCCAATTGTTTAATGTTAATGTTGCATGTTTGTTGTTGTTGTTGTGTGGTATGAGGGTGCTGTCACATGTGATTGTGAAATTAGCCAAGCCATTTTCGTCACTGTTGTGGTGGAGGATGGCGTCAAATACCTTTTGTGTGAGGATGTGTTGGCGGACAGTGTCGAATGTTTGTTATGTGTTGCCACCAGTACTGTGCGGGAGGGTGGGCTAGGCTTGGTTGAAGACTTCTAGGCTATGTTGTATAAGGTCAGTGGGTAGCATGGTAATGGAGTGGTTGGAGTCTAAAGCCATACTATGTGGGTGAGACTGGGATGTTTTTATGTGATTTTGTTGTGGATCAGCTTGTCACGGTGTTTGTTGGTTACTGAAGACAGAAGGGATATAGTGGGAGGGGAAGCTGAGCAGTCTGGAGGGCTTTAGGACTGGCGTTGTGTTAGTAAGTTTCCAGATGTTAGGGATTTTGTGGTTGAAGATATCTGGAAATGCATGGATTACAAATGGACCAAAGTGTTTCATGCGAAATTTTGATGTTGTCAGGGCTTGTAACAGGAGTGTTCTTTAAAAGTTTTAGTTGTTTTACTTGTATCGGTGTGAGTGAAGACTTGGTGGGGGGTGTTGTTTCTAGGTGAATTTTGTTAAGGATTTTAGTGATTTTCCTTTTTTTTGGTTGATTTTTTTTGAAGTGACCCATGATTATGTTGGTTGCTGTGGTTCATTATATTGTGGAAGGAGTTATTTAGAGTTTGGATTTGTTTTATTATTTGTTGTTAATAATTTTGAGTTGGTTTCTTTGCTTGATGACGTATACAACTTGTGGGGAGAAGTTTGGGTTGTATTTTTTTCTATCCTTTGTTGTATTTACTTCTCGCTGGCTTGGTTGTAGATGTTGATGAAGTGAGAGACTGCATGATGTAGGCATATAAAATCACCAGTGTATGTTGGAGTCATGATGTAGGTGTGGAATATGTTGTCGGTAGCACTGTGGAGTTGTATTTTCATGGATTGTATTTTTAGGGTTTTGTCATTGTCTCTGAGCTTTATCATTCTATTTTTTTTAGGTGTTTGAGAATGGTAGGTATGGTGGACACGAGTGTTAAGATTCCTGCTTGTCCTTGTTGTGTGTGATCTCTTATGGTTGCCTCCATCTGGATGTGAGTCTGGTGTCTTGGACGAAGACATTGTGGACGTTGTGTTATCTTGAGTCACTTGAGTATTTCTGTGTGTGCGTCTGTCTCTGCCGCCAGTGGCGTCGAGATGCGAGATGTTTAGTCTGTCGCTGGTATTCTGTGGAGTAGCGAGGCTTGTCTATGGATGGTAAGAGTGTGCGGTTTGTGGTGGTGTTTGTTAGGTGTTTGTACTGGAGGTGAGTGAGGGAGGCGGAGGTTGGGAATTGACGTGTGAGTGGTTGCTGCATTTCCAGTGTTCTGAGTAATATTTGATGGATGACAGTGACGTGCAGTGGAGGTGATACCACTAAGTGAAGTTGGAACATCTAATGGAGCTGTACTTTTTTTGGTGATAGTCACTTGTCATTGTGAGCAGAGGTATGGTGGGTGGTGGTCAAAGGTTACTGTTAATGTCGCCGCCTTGCATTAGCCGCTGGAGGAGGATAGCCGGGCCATCATCATCTCCCAGTAGTGGAAAAAAAAAAGAATTGAATGTGTAAGATTTCTGGGGTGTCAACCTTTGTCTGGCACAGCGGCTGGGGACAACTCGAGGCTGCGCTTCACTCGAGAGCAGGGAAAGTTTGTGACCTTTGGAACAAGAGAAGTGGCCTGGGTAAGGTCCCTCGGTGGTTGAAAGTTTTCTGCAATCTTCATTGTAGACCATCCTCCACCCCGTGCGGTGAGTTAGTGCTAGGAAGAGACGAAGAATGGTCTCATTTGATCACATCCACACTTTGACTCTCATATTCACACACGTCTTTGTCATTTCTCCTGATCGCTTCATGTGTCTGGTTATACAAGAACGAGCCAGTTCATACCAGTTTTTAAATAAAAGAGCTAAGACATCACAAGGTGGGAATATGCACCAGCCATTTACAATTTAGGTTGATTCTGGGAGCATAAGGTTACGTCAGGTAGAGAGGTCGAGTGTGTTATATACTGCTGCTGTACCTGAGATAAAGAGGTTGTGTGTTTTATGCTGGTACTGTACCTTAAGTAGAGAGGTCGAGTGTTTTGTATACTGCTACTGTAGCTGAGGTAGAATGTCGAGTGTTTTATGTACTGCTGCTGTTACCAAGTCAGTAAGTCTGTGGGATGTACACTCCGATGTTTAGTGTCGGCTGGGGTTCACCTTGGTGATGGATACTTTTATTTTGAAATATGTGAGCATTCTGTTACGTGTGTGGGCACATTTGTGACTTCTGTGTGTGTGTGTGTGTGTGTGTGTGTGTGTGTGTGTGTTTACGAGGAGAGTGTTTTACAGTAGTGTTGGCCAAGAGAGGTCGAGTGTGTAATGTACTGCTGTTCCACCTGAGTTAGAGAAGGTAAAGAGGTCGAGTGTGTTGTGCACTGCTGAGTACCTGAGGTAGAGAGGTCAAGCCAACTGCTGTACACTGATACTGTGCCATATATAGAAAGGTTGAGTGTTTTGCCTAATGCTGCTGTACCAGAGGTCAAGTGTCCCTGTCGACTTTCCTAACTATTTCTCTGGCTGGGGTATGTCATGCCCCTGGCCCAGGCTGGGGCACGTGACATCCCTAGGGGGGTCAGCGTCTAACGCTTTCCCTGCTTCATGACAAAATCCTGTCATGGGCACACGTCGGTAGGTACTGTATCCTCTCCCAGTAGGCTGACACTCACCTTGCCTCCTCTTCTCTCTCCCAACAGAAGGACCCGCAGTTCGCCCACCTGAACCTGGAGGCGGGGCGGCAGGTGAGCCCAGCCATGCCCAGGTCCCGGCCGGTTCCCACCGTGTACGCCACCCTGGACACCCGTCACGCCCACCCCCGCGTCACCTTCGACCTGAGGCAGTCTCACAGCCAGGCCAGCCTGGACATGACCCGGGCACACGACCTGGCTTATAGTGATGACTCCACACACGACCTGGCCTACCACCACCATCACCTATCCCACGACCCCGGACGACCTCTGCTGGCCGACGACCAGACGCCAGAAACCGCCCTGGTGACCAAACGGGAGAGTTCTGTGTGATGGTCGTGGTAGAGCCGCGTACAGCTTACAGCCATGCTCCCCGCGGGTACCGCAAGGTCGATGTGTTGCCATGCCTCCCCTCTCTCTCGTGTCCCGCCTCAGCTTGGTCGTCAACACCCACTATGGACATAACAAACTCGTCCATCACTGTTCTGTGAATACATCCCTTTCTTGATCATCATCAGCCCAGCTCGACCATCCCGGCACATGGCTGGCTAGTGTCCTCACCAGCGACGACCAGTGTCGGGGAGACGGGTCTCTCCCGTGTCATCCTGCAGGTGAAGGACCCGACCAGCCGTGACACCTGTGTATCTAGAGACGGGGAGGGGAGCCGTGGGTACGGGTGTAGACCATGACGTCACCTTGGGTTGAGTTACGGGCACGGATGTAGGCCGTGACGTCAACCTAGAAGGAGGTCCAGACAGAGGTGCGAGGCCATGACGTCAGCCAAGTAGATGGTCATACGTTGGATGTGACGTGACTTCCGTAGTGGTGGTAGACACACGAGTGACGTGGTCATATGGTGTGACGTTAGTGAAGGAAGGTGTCAGGATACTTGTGTCGTACCTGTTGTGGTGAGGTCAACATCACTCCTACCACTTGATTCACCATCAAGGCAACCGACCTCAGGAAGACACATGAAACTTGAGGTCAAGATAACTGGCGATTGGTCATCGACAAATGAGGGTTGTGTGACCATAGCCTCGCTAAGCTGTGAGTGTTACCTAGGGTTGTGTGACCACAGTCTCGCTGAGCTGTGAGTGTTACCGAGGGTTGTGTGACCACTTGTGCAGCCGAGTTGTGACCGTCTTTGAATTTCCTGGTTCAACACTGCCTGATGCCGTTTACCCGCATCATTATAACCAAGTGACTGACAAATGGTTCAGTGGCAGGTATGTTACCAGTGATCTGCAACCTGCTGGTGACTCGTCATATTGGTGTCTGAAGTAACCTACAAGTGACTCGTTGTTGGCTAAGTGACCCACTGGTTACTCATGTTGCTGGTGACTTATGTAGTTGACTGACTAACTTGATAGTGACTTATGTTGTTGGTTGAGTAACTTAGTGGTAACTCGATGTTGTTGGTGGTTAGGTCACCAGGAAGGTCACTAGTGGTGGATCAACAGGGAGGTCAAGGTTTGTAGTTCGCAAGAGAGGTCACGGTTCGTAGGTCAACAAGGAAGCCATGGTCAGTAGATCATCAAAGAGATCACGGTTTAGTAGGTTAGCAGGGAGGCCATGGTCAGTGTTTCATAGGGAGGTCACGTTCAGTAGGTCACACTGAGTAGATAACCATCAAAAAGTAACCAGGGTGGGGGAGAGAACCATGGTCAGCAGGTCACCAGGGAGACCATGGTCAGTAGGTCAGGAGGAAGGTAGGCGGGGCCACGGTCAGTACATCACTAGAGAGATCGTGGTCAGTAGGTTAGCAGGGAGGCCAGGTGGAGGGCAACACTAGACACATGGTTCAGTAAACACAGATCATCAGAGGTAGAGTTTGGTGTCTGATGATTCCTTGTTCAAGTTCCTTTGTACCTCAGCGGTATGATCTTAGGCCCACTACCCTCTGCCGTTACTGGTGTAACACTGCATTATGATATTCAGTGTCAGGTGTGGCTCACAAACACTGCATTATGATATTCAGTGTCAGGTGTGGCTCACAAACACTGCATTATGATACTCAGTGTCAGGTGTGACATGATAAGGATCACCACACAAGACAATTTACACACTGTAAAGCAGGGACTTTGTCCGTAATTGGAGTGATGTACCTCCCTAATGCAGAGAAGGTAGAGCGCTATGCAGGCAGCCAGGCTCGAGCCAAGTGCAGCCGGTAACTAGGTTACTGTCTAGGGTACGTAGGGTCAGGCCTTACGACCTGGAACATCCCCTACCATGGATGGACCCCTCCATCCGGCAGGCCACGAGGAACGTGTTCATTAAAGAAAGAAAATGTAAGTCACGAAGTGCTTGCAGCTCGTCAACATGGACTGGGAACTTCTCACTGGCCGCCTTAGCTCCAGCCCTAACTACTGAGGCATAAAAAGGCGAGTCCTGAGGAACTGCGGCTTTTACTTCCAGTCCGTTGTCAGCCCTGGAACACCATTGGCCTGGAAACTTTTGCTCGTTATTAGGTTGGGAAGCAGCAGGTGTGAGGCTGGCGGCCCCAGAGCCGGACACTCACTAACTTGGGTCCTGGCTGCAGCTGGCGGCCATCATCACCAACATTACTCCTCTCCTCATCATCTCGTGTTGAAGTTGTCTCCCTTCAACCAGGAGGTGTGAACATATATGTGATCACTCGACTGTACAGCTGTAACTACGGTATACTGAGGCTGGTGGAGGATGGTCGTGGCGTGAGCGCCGGGCAGGAGGAACCTGGTTGCCCCACACACCACCAAGATGGCCAGGTCGTCAACAGGAAGGAGGAGGAGGTCAGCACTCACTCTCAAATAAGCCGATCAGACGTGAGTGCCAAGCGCCTTTCTTACGGTGTCAGTCAATTACAAGTGCATCACACCACATGTATGTACAGAGATGCCTCTGCTGCTGTGAGGTAGAACGACGCCCCGCATGCTACCCAGGCCAGTTCTCAGCTATGTTCAGTGTTCTCAGCAGACCTGATGAATGTTCTACTCACGATATAAATAACGCTGAAGGCTACTATTAGGGATCGAACCTACGTCTGATCCTAACGAGGTACACCATTAAGCCTGGAAGTTTGACAGCGAGTCTTGTCGACTGTCCTCAAATTAGTCAGTCATAACTGACATAAGTACAACAATCTTAGGAACTTTTGTAAGATGGCTGCAGGTAACTGTATGGCAGCTGCAGAAGGCCATAGAGTACGATGGCTGCAGCAGGTACCAGAGTATGAGAACTGCAGCAGATACCAGAGTACGAAAGCTGCAGCAGACACCAGAGTACGACAACTGCAGCAGATACCAGGGTACGATAGTCTAGCAAATCGCGTTATATAAAAGTCTATACTGAACGCTCATATAACGTGATATTGATAAGACTATTTCTATGACGCTGAACTGCCGTCCATAACATCATGCCGGAGTCTGGCAACGGTATGTTCAGATAATGACATACGATACTCATCTGGCCCAGCAGTATGGAAGGAAAAGTTGCCCTATCACTGTCACGTCCAGTAAATTTACCATCGCAAAGTATAATTTCAGTCAAATACTTTTTTGGCATGGCAAAGATTTTTTTTTTTTCGCAGACTCATGTTTGGGGGAGCTTCCTCCAACGGTAATGTTGAAGATTTGTTGTGGAAAGTTGGAGGAGAAGTTTACGAGCTCATGCACAAATATGTAGTTCATGTTAGATAACTTATGGCTCTCGCATGACCCAACTTGAACATTCTGAGTATAGTAACAGTGAGGGGGGAGGGGTTGGTGGCAACAGTGGGGTGAGGGTAACATTGTGGTGGGTTCACCAGTGGTGGGGTGATGGTAATATTGTGGTGGGGTAATGGTAAAATTGTGGTGAGTTCAAGAGTGGTGGGATGGTGGTTGGTATCATCAGCGACAGGTGTGTGACAACTGTGGGTTCACCAGTGGTGTGAGAGTGGTTAGCTTGTGGTGGGTTCATCAGTGGTGGGAGTATGGTAACAGTGTAATTGGTTCATCACTGATGGGAGAGTGGTAACAGTGTGGTAGGGCTAACCCGTGCTGGGAGTGAGGTACCTGTAATTCACTGATGGTGAGAGTATGGTAAGTGTGGTGAGTTTACGGTTGGGGATATCATGGAAATAATGTGATGGTTTTTCCAGATGGATGAGACAACAGTGTGGTAGGCTCACAAGTACTGACCACTGACACCGACCACTAGTACTGACACTGGAACTGACCACTGGTACTAACAGCTAGTACTGACATTGGAACTGAACGCTAGCATTGATAATGCCACTAACCATTGACAGTGGAACTGGCTTTTACCACTAGCACCGATAGTGGCACTAACCTATACCATTGACATTGGCACTAACCACTAACACTGACCATTTGAACCTGGGATGTTGATAGTGGTCACTACATAGTGGCCACCAGGGATAGTGGTACTGGTCATCCATACAAAACTTTGAAAGCTAACCAACAAAAGACCATCCGTGGCAAGTTTGGTTTTCTCTGGTCCAGTAGTTGCAGAGATGAACGAGATATTACAGGTAAACGGACGGACAACGACGGAGGTTTGTGATGAGCAAGACTTGCATGGTATATGACAATATGGGTTAAGAAGGCAGACAAATAACTCTTGTTCCATTTGTTCTTCGAGCTCTTGATGTCATTCTTGTAGAAATCTTTCCAGTGTTCCAACCAGGATTCAGGAGGAAGTTCGTAATCGTCCTCACTGCCGTGACCACGCAGGTGGGACACTTGGTTTCAAAATGGATGTTGGTCACTCGGAGTCAGGCTTGGGCTGTAAGGAAAGTGGTTGAGGTGGTCATAAACCACTAGCATGAATACCAGCTTGTGCAATGTGATCCTTGATGACCGGCGCATTGTCATGTACCAGAAAGATACCTTTGGTCTACATTCTTCGTTGTATCTCATTAATGGTGCTGTACGGTTGTCGAATCATATCAGCAAAGGAGTTGCGTAAAATTATCTTTACGATGCAGTCAAGCAGCGGTATCACTTTAACATCACAGAAAATCGAGTCATGATCTACCAAGACTTTCGGAACTTCTTGGGGATCGAAGGCTGGTGCTTCCACTGCAAGAACTTCAACTTGAACTCAGGGTGTCAAGTATATGCATTCAGGCCAGAAAGTTGACTAGATTAACTTAATGTACAGTAAAGCTCTGGTACCGATCGTGAGAATAGGTTTCTGTGGACCACATCTGGCCGATTCCTTAAGCAAGGAAATGTTCATGGATGATGATCACGACACTTCAGAATGAAATTCCAAATTCAGTGCTGCAGTAATTTTGTTAATGTGTTGATCCGCTACAGTCCAGGTCTAGACTTGGAGCACAGCTGCCTCTTCAGTGGCACCTGATGGTCCTCCTGACCAGGGTTCATCCTGAAGACCATCACTGTACACTACAGTCATCACCATACACGACCGTCAAATATTGATGGATATCCGTCACAAAGGCTTGTTAATATTCATGATTTTCTTGGATGCCAAACTTCAATTTCTCGATCTGAAATAATTGACAATACTTTAGTGAAAAGACCCCAACCTCTTCTCCAAAGCTTCCCTTTCATAACTGATCATGAAAAGACAATCCTTGCCGAGTTGTGGTGTGTGTGCAAAATGCTTTGACTGTCCCCGCAAGGACCTACCTGACATGTAACGATATTCCTTCTGCCCTGATCTTATTTCTTGGCTTCCAAGACCTGACCCTTGACCTGTGATGTCCTTCCACCAGTATGTCGAGTCAACAGGTCTATAAGATGGAAAGTTTGTCCTCTAGCGATATATTTCCTCCTCTTTTTTCTCCAGTTTAATATCTAGGGTCTTGATGGCAAATATTGACACGGTCAAGTTTTTCTTTACGTTCCGGAATGGCCGACTTCCCTCACCTCAGGCAACATGCCAAGAACAGAAATACTTTCTCCCCTACTGTAGGGCGATGTAAGGCCGCTTTTAAGGTGGCAATTAGTGTGTCATACGACCCGAGTCTACAAGTGTGTGTCAAGTCCCACCTCCGGCCGGCCGGCCGGCACACACACACCTCCGTATTGATTCCTAGTTTTCTTTTTTCAAGAGTTGTGAGTTATGGCAACTGGCGGCGCTGTCCTGGAGCGGCTTCTTGTTGCCTGGTTGACGTGTGGCAGGAGTGGCGTGTCCCACTCACGTCGCCCTCGCTCTCCTTCGTGGAGTCGTATCCCTGGGTCCCTCCATAACGTCTGGCTGGATCGTTGTGGCACCTGCACACTCGTTGGGGAGTGCCTCACGGACGCATTCGGGAGCGGGTTGCAGTAAAGCCTCCCACCCGTAACTAATGCCCAAGAAAAGACCGACTGACGAGCCTCCACGTTATGTTGGGCATTACTAGGACATTAAGTGGTCACGGTTATCTCGTGCTGGTGGGAGGCCACGGGGCAATGCTCTCCTCTGCCACTAGTGAAGCTGTAGCTCCACACACACACATCATGTCTCGTTTAATGGGATGGGTCCAGCGTTGTAAATGTCTTTCCTCCAGTCATACGTCTGTGCCATTTGCTCACTTTCTGAATGAACCATTTGTACCATCTCATTCATTTCCTATGTTAACTTTGTACCACTTGTCTACAGTCCAATTGAACCATTTCTACCACTTGTATTATTCTTTCAGTGAAGCCTTTGAATCATGCCTATGTTGTACCATTTTTCATTGGTTGAACAATTCAGTAAGCCATTTTGTCATTTGTTCATTTCTTTTCCGGATATTTGTACCATATTTTCACTCATTAAATGAACTGTGTATCACTTGTTCACTGCTTGAGATGATCCACTGGTACCACTTCAATGAATCATTCGTGACTCTTGTTTATTGCTTACGTAAACGGTGTTCACTGAAACATTTCTGACACTTGTTCACTACATGATTGAACCATATTGACCACTTGTTACTTGCCTGAGTGAACCATTTCTACCGCCTGATTGTTCCTTGAGTGAACCATTTGTACCACTTTCTAATTGCTTGATTGAATCACTTGTAACATTTGTTCATTGCTCGAGTGAACCATTTGTACCATTTAATTCTTAATTGCAACGTTTGTACCATGTTGAATGCCGTAGTGAAATATTTGTTCCATTTGTTCACTACTTGGTTGGAATATCAAACCGTCTGTTCATTGTTTGAATGAAATATTTGCACCACTTTTTCATTTGAGTGGAACATTTGTACAACTTCTTCACTGTATTGAGGGAAACATTTAACTTGTTCATTTCTTGAGTGAAACATTCATACCACTTGTCCATTTCAGCGAAAAAAAAAATTGTACCACTGATTCACTTCGTGAGCATGAAATTTGTACCACTGGCTCACTGCATGAGTGGACCATCAGTTGACAGATTATACACACGAGATACGTCAGGTCAACAGCACAGATTGTTGGATATTACGTCAGTAGTCTGGACAATGTTTCGCACACGATGGCAGAGAGAGAGAGGGAGGTTGGAAGGGAGGTGGGTCATGAATTTCATACCACAAGCAGAGCCACCAGATGATCAACCTAAACACAGACCTACAGACATCAATAAAGTGAACCTACGCGCGACGTCACCACCCGGCTGGACAGGCGAGGTTGGCTACAGCCAGTACCAGGTTGACCTGCGCTGTAGGATGACCTTCTCCTGTACCACCACCACCACCATTCTGCCCCTCGCGTCAGGAGCAAGAGTGTCGAGCAGTTGTCTTGGCTCCCGTGGGGAGTTCTGCTCAGAGGGGATATTTTTGTATATGTATAAAGATTTATATTACACTTTAAACATTGTTAATATGGGTGTTTGACTGACCTTATCTGATGAGGATGGTAGTTGTTATAGTAACAGGCCCATCCAACCTGCTCGCAGTAGGAAGACGCCTCCTGGTCCACACTGACTGTACCCAGGGTCCTCTTCCCTGCACACTGTAATAGGATTCCCCCGTTGTACACATAGTAACCAGGATCTTACCTACTTATTCACGGTACAAGGAACCCACCTGCCCTACACTATATTAGGCCACTCCTACCTATTCACAGTACAAGGACCCTCCTGCTCGAAACTGTATCACGATCATCTCACCTATACACAGTACAAGGTCCTCCTCCTCTACACTGTACCAGGATCATTCTACCTGTACACTGTATCGTGCCTTACTGCTCTACACTCTGACAGAGTCATCTGACTTGTACACCACTACATCAGGGCTCTTCTGCTCTACACTGTACATTGCCTGTTCACTCTACCAGGACCTATGCTTGTACACTGTACCAGGACGCTCCTGCTCTACTATGTACCAGGATCACGCCACCTGTACGCTGTTCTACTGCTCTACATTGTACTAGAATCATGTGACCCGTACTCTAACACTAGGACCCTCTTGCTCTGCACTGTACTACAATCATCCTGCCTGTCCATCATACAAAGATCCTACTAATCTAGGTTACAGCAAGATCATCCAACTTGTACACTGTACTAAGACCTTCCTGCTCTAAGATGAACCAGACAAATCCTACTTGGACAGTGTACTATGACCTTCGAGCTCTATATTGTACTAGAATCATCCTAATGGCACACTGTACCAGGGGCCTCCTGCCCTACACGGTACCAGGATAATCCTACTAGGACCTTACTGCTCTGAATTGTACCAGGATCATCCTACCTGTACACTGTCCCAGAACCAAAATACCTGTATACTGTACTAGACCCCTAATGCTCTGTGCAAGGATCACACTACTTGTACTCTATACCAGGAGCTTCCTGCTCTACACTGTAGCAGGAATCATCCTACCTGCTGTACACTGTGCCGTATCCTAGGCTTATTCCTCCAGTATACTGCACCATCCTCCTCCTGTTCCACGCTGTACTTATCAACCTCACTGTACCAGTACCCTCCTGTTCTACACTGTATCAGGATAACCCTATATGTACACTGTACTAGGGCCCTCCTATTCTATACTGTACCATGATCAACCCCCATCTACATTCTACCACATCCTACCCATACACTGTACCAGCATCCTTCTGCTCTACACAGTGAACGAGGATCATCCTACTTGTAAACTACACCTGGAGCCACCTGTTCTAAAGTGTACCATGATCATGTGACCTGTATTCTACACTCTACACTGCATGAAGCTCATCCTGCTTATACACTGTTCCAAGACTTACCTGCTCTAATCGAGATGTACACTACACCAAGACTCTCTCTTGTAACACACTATGCCACGAACATCCAACTTGTACACTGTACCAGCACTCTCCTGCTGTACACTGACGAAGACCTTCCTGCTCTACACTGTGCCAAGATCATCCTACATATACACTGTCTCAGGATCCTCCTGCTCTCCACTACACCAGAATTATCCTACCTATACACTGTACCAGAACCCTCGTCTACAGAATCATCCTACCTGTACACCGTACCAGGATCATCCTACCTACATACTGTACCGTAGTCCTCCTGCTCTACAGTATACCAGGATCATCCTGAAGTGCACTGTATCCAAGACTCTTCTGTACCAAGATCATATAACCTATACACTGTAGCAAAAGCCCTCATGATCTACACTATACTAACATTATCCTTCCTATAAACTGTCCCAGGACCATCTTACTATACAATGTATCAAGATTGATCATCCTACCTGTACAATGTACCAGGGTTCTCCTGCTCTACGTTGTATCATGATCTTCCTACTTGTACACTGTACCAGGATCATCCTAACTATACTCTGTACAAGGACCTTCCTGCTCTACACTATACTAGAATCATCCTACCTGTACATTGTACCAGGATCATCCTGCCTATACACTGTACCAGGACCCTTTTGTTCTTCAGTGTACCAAGATCAACCTACCTGTACACTGTACCAGGAGCCGCATGCTATGCACTGTACCAGTGCCATCCTACCTACACATACACACACACACTACCAAATCCCTCCAGACCTTCACAGCTCTAGGATCATCCTACCTGTACACTATCCTAGGATCCTCCTGCTCTACACTGTCCCTAGGATCATCATGCTTAGTCTGGCGGCCATGATCCGGCATCCAATCTTTGCAGGAAATCTTTTTAATTTTAGACCATTCGTTTGTAGCATTTGTGTGATGGTGATCTCCAGGTAGATGTGGGTGTTCTGGGGTGAGGTGGAGAGAAATGAGATTATCGAGAACATCCAAGATGGCCGAGGCATGAGAGCAAAAAAAGCAAGAAGAAAATCTCTAATGTGGAAGTGTATGGCATCATTACTTCCAAGGAAAAAAGTAAAAAGGAAAATGTAAAAGGTGACGTATGGTGGTTACCTACTATGGCTACTATATGGAGGAATACCATCTTCTCTTATGTTCTGTAGGGTGACACTCTACCATAAGACCATAGATAACTGAACTCAATTTCGTTTTGGATGTTTTTATCTGAGTGAATACAGGCCAATAACATGACACACTAAATCATCAAAAACAGACGCTTCCAATATTGAATGCTTCTCTATCACCTGGCTACACACGTCTGTGTAGAACTAACTTGATCGATTACGTACTTACCTTCGCGATCATTTGAAGACTAGTGACGTTCATCTGTTTTTCGCTCGGTAAGAGAGACGATTCATTGTTGTCATTCCCCTGATGTTCATGTTATCACCAGAGACGCAGAACAGTACCTAGAATGTCAGAGAACAAGATGAACACAATGATTAATGTCTGCCTACCCCAGATGGATCTGTGTGATGGCCGAGATCTTTCCTGATATCAGTACCTCATCAATGTCTGAAACGCCTCCTGCACACACAACCTAAAATTGCTCTCGATCTCTTGGTATATATCTGGTCAGTCAAATAAAGTTATTGTAATGATATACTGTACCACACACAAAAAAATTTAAGTTATATCGTTGGATACTGTAGTGTAGATATTCTGCAAGTTTCCTGTGGAATACATATGATATATTATCAGATACACCAAAGGCAGCATCATGGAGCGCGAGGTCTACCACACAGTGCGTGGTGATGGTGTCCATCCATCGCAGAAGGTTAACCTAACTCATGAGAAACATTGTGCAACTTACTGATCACATCATCATCCAAGCAGCCGACTTACCGAAGAAGAATAACCCGTTTGTGAGTGGCAGTGACCCAGTGACCCTGATCCTCCGGAGATCAAAAGTGATTACGTAAGGAAACACCAGAATACAGCAGGTGGAGGGGGAAGCCACTGGTGTACTACAGTGACTTTCACACACCGAGACTAGTACCGTCCTGGTGGTTGCAGACGACACGTCTTCATTCTTCTGCATCTTTGGTCATCGGGTCATGATGTTCTGTGACATGGCTTCATCAGTTTAAGGTCCAGCTGTCCTGAACATCAACACAGCTGGAGGTGTCTCCGTTGCTTCAGACCAACTGGCTGCACACAGTCTCAAGGGATACGTTACTGTAGCATGATTACATTCTGGTATTGGCAGCAGCAGCAGTACTTAACAGCTTTAAGATCTGGCAACACTGATGTACAAATACTCTAAATGGATGTCAGTGAACGAGTCACACATTTCATGCCGGCTGGACTGGTCTACTCACTCCAGTTGTTAATCCACGACAGAACCTTGTAGAAAGAGGTGGTCATCAACCAGTGAAGATTATTGGGAAAATGTAGTCGAGGTTCACTCTCAGGTTGCACTCTGGCGACTCTCTTGGGAAAGAAACCCACAAACACTAGAACCAGGTCCAGGTTCAGGTTCAGCTCCGGGTTAGAAGGATCTGATGCACTCGGTCTGTTTCCTGCCCCTGGTGATGCACTGTTAACACATGCTGTTGTAACTCCTCCAACATAACCCACACAATATTCTGATCCAGCCAGGGAGGACAACCTGGCCACAGTGAGGCGAGAAGAGATGTTCAGCGTCGGTGCGATGAAGATGTTGAGGGCAGCTGATGTTGAGGCGACTGACGTCAAGGGCAGCTGATGTTAAGGGCAGCTATTCTGAAAATCTATCATTTTCATATGACGATGAATAAGGCAGGACTACAACCATACTATTATAAATATCAACTTTCCGACATTGAAGGCTTACACCCGAGGCAAAAAAAAAAAGTGAATTCGAATTTTTCCTCAGAAATAATGTCATTTGATTCTATATGACTGAAGACATATAGATATGAATTCAAACGTGTTTACGTCTTATCAAATTGTAAAGAAATGGGAATGAATTTATTTTTTATGGTTCTGCGGCACACAAACATGGTCACCTTTCTCAGTTTGCCCAAATATGTAATCTCCACACCCATCTGGATATCATCAAATACATGTGGCATATAAACATTAGCCAACAATCAAATATTAATCGGCGAAAAGGTCAAAGGTTTGCTGCCAGATTAACTCTACACTCTACCAGGATCATCCTACCTCTACACTCTACCAGGATCATTCTACCTCCATACTCTACCAGGATCACCCTACCTCTACACTCTACCAGGATCACCCTACCTCTACACTCTACCAGGATCATTCTACCTCCATAC
>JAUUEG010290019.1:0-15342 GCA_032361445.1 Panulirus gracilis | reverse complement strand
CTACCAATTCATTCTGGCAATTAACCACCGATACACAATATAGCTAAAATTCCACCTCATTGCCAAGGTCTGCCACCAGATAACATCATCCTACCTCTAGCCCTTTCCACCTAGCACAAAAATGAAAGTATTTGTTACAGCCAAACTAAGTCATAGGATAAGTGTGATGACAAGCACTTCTTTGGCTTATTTAATCTATGCTTAAAAATAACTTTCTTCTTATCAAAATCAATTTTTAAAGCCTGAAATTCAGCTAAAGACATCTCTGCTTTCATCATATGGATGTGTGGTCTACAAATGGGACAAAGGGCACTCAGTCATCCTTTATTCGAAGTTCATAATCTTACACAATAGGAAAATTAAACATACATGAGATATTGCTCAAATGTTCTTCATTAATAGATGCAACAATCATGGATAAAAGTGCTCCCCTGGTGAGATTTTTAACTCGGAAGGGAGAGAAAAAGCAGTTTTAAGAGCATAATATTCAAAGAATTTAAACCCACCAAAGGAATCATTATAATCAAGGAATCACCAAAGTTGACAGCAAAATATATAGACTTGAAATCCATCAGCGTAATCATCATAACAATAATCTCTGAAGCTGATAGCATATGGTGTTGTCAATTCATGTTACTGGTGCACTAAATTCTACTGTGAACACTCATAAGTACTAACATCTGGATGTTATTTTAGTGTAATGTAAATCTAATGGCAAGGATTAGATCTAAGTACAAAACTAAAAAATTGCATAAAACATCACTAAAAAATAATTTCTATGCCTTTAAATAATCACTTCAAATTCATCCTATAGCAACATATTTTTCCACTCCTTGGCAAAATCCTTTTTATGCATAGTATTAATATCATAAATGATAGGGTTAGGAAGTGCTACTACTGCAACAGAGATCAATGATTGGAAAAAGTCAGAATTTAGTGCCTTTTTGTGCTGACTTCATTAATGCACCCTTAGTTGTGGAACCAATAGGGTAGGTGTTGCCCAACTCCCTGATATATAAAGCCTTCACTGCTTAATCTTGCATTTTAAAGAGCCGGATTTATTTCCAGAGATTCGAGCTGTGAAGCTACTTGTCCTCAGGGTAGATGGGAATGAAATATATACATTCTTTCTTTTTTAAGGGACAGAAGGGGGAGTATCTACAAGGCTTGCACAAGAAGGGTAGTTCAAACTGTTAAAAAACTGTGTTGGAACAATCAGATCTTACTTTCTCTGGACTCAAAAAGCTATAACAGGCCAGAAGAATCTAGCACAATATAATATTAGGAATAATTTCACTAAGGATGTGGTTTATGAAAGTATATCATCAACAGAGATACCTAAACGACTGCCTAATTATGATATGAATCTGTATTCAAACTGAAAGAAAAAGCACAAAGTGCATCTATATGAAAAAATTATGTTGTCAAATAGTCTAACCAGTCAACAAGCAGCATCAATTCTTACCTTATGCTTTACGTTAGACTATCACGGTGACATGCTGCAACAATGAAGAGACTATCTATTCACTTGTGTTATCCTTACCTTTTTCAAGTCTGCAAGTACCTTGATGTAAGCAGAAATTTCCTAAAACATAATGGTTTCCAGTTATCTACATATATTCAAGTGTAAAACACCCAAGAGTATATTAAAAATATGTGATGAAGATTTTTCTATCTTTATCTGGCAGTAATGAATACAAATTTAATAAGAGTGAATGCTGATTTAGGAGGTAAATCAAAGGGGGTAAGCCAGAGGCAGGGACTTAAGGAGAATTAAGAAAAAAATTTAATACAATGAAAAAGACATGAATATTTTTATGTTCCTGAAAGGTGGTGCAGAAATGGAAAATGTCTCGGAAGATAACGAATGTATATGAGACAAAAGGAAAATCTAGTAAAGAAAAAAAAGGAAATAAACCATAGCAAGACACTTAGGGGAAATCTAAGAAATTTCTTAATGTCACATAATAGCTCTGAATCTATCAAAATTGAATTACTTCTTTTCATTCCTGAAATCAATTGATTGACTGTTGGCACATCCAAAAAACAAGTGGATAATGTTCTGATCCATATACAATGTTCCTTGATAATGTTTTTACCTTCTAGGATTTAATGGGTGGAGCTTTTGACTAACCTGGGATCCATTACGGGGTCCTTTTGTGGGAAAGAGATCTCCAAAGTCAGCAGTCATGTTTGGAATGCAGTTTGTTTTGTTATGGATATCAGTATGCTTGTACAGCCAAAGCCTCACATCTGATATGCAAGAAACTGCAATGAGTATCATAACAAGTGCAATATAAGATAACTAGAAATAGCAGAATGATAAGCTGTGTCACTAACACCCGTTAAAATAAGAAACCAAAACAGCTTGAAAAACAAAAGAAATTAAACCTGAAAGATATAGTAACAGCAGTAATGAGGGGCAGGAATTGGAACACAAAGCTGACCAGCTAACCCAGTGAGCAATTCTTCAAAAGATGCAAAGATAGAACACTCACAAGCCAAAGCAAGAATGAAACATGCAACTTGTTACAAAAGGGAGAAGAAAAATCTTTAATGAAAAGAGTTAAGCCAAAGCAAGAAATGAAACATATAACTTGTTACAAAAGGGTGAAGAAGAATCTTTATTGAATATAGTTAGCTAAGAGATGGAATTATGAATGCTGACAGCATATAAAAGTTTAAAGTATTGTATGATAGCACACAGCTCAAAAGATGGCAACTCATGAATGCAGAGCTCCTCGTACTGCATACATAGGCAATTACACAAAGTAGAAGGGAGCATGTGTATGTGAATACCTAATGTAGACTATTTATTTGTATAATAAAAGAAATACTGCACTAGTGGAGTTTCACCTTTTAACATAACTTTATCTTTACAAGTTTTTCAACATGTTAACACTAATTACATTCGTTATAACTTCATTACCTCATTCCACTAAAACATCACTCTACAACTACAAAAAACTTCTCCCTTTATTGTCAATTATCTTCACAGGATCAGCTAGGCCTGAAAATTCTAAGAAGTGACCAGGGAAATCAGTCTCAGAATAGTATAAACTATCAAGATGATCAATGATATAATCAGAAGATCAATCGACCAAAGCTGACACCTCATAATTCGTTTCTAAGACCTAACGTAACAGCTCAAAACATTTGGCCTTAATGGGCAAGTTGTACCACTGATTAGCCATTTCCCATCATGCTCTAAAGCACTTGTTCAATCAGGTTTGGTTTACGGATAGTGAAGCTTTCCTGTTGCTTGATCTTAAAGGTCTTTCTTTTTCCTCTGAAGAATTATAAGAGTTATCATGAGGATTAACCACTGACTAATCAGGAACAAGAGCCTTTATCACTAAATTTACAATATGTGAAGGCCTAACAGTCTGATCCAAGGAAAAACCTGAATAATATCAGTGTGTCTATTGCAGATGAAAACCTAGCTGTACAAAAAAATAGGAATTTCCCCTCTGCTCTTTCTTTTTAGAAAATAGACACAACTTATTAGGTCTACCCTATTCTTCAAAGGGAAATTGTAGCAAGAGACAATTCAAATGGGGTACTTACTAATTTTATGACCATCAACTACTTCCAGCAAACAGAACATTTCTTATGAGCAAAGAGATGTTTATATGAAGCGTAACTGGCATGGAAAGTGCACCTGGAAAGAGGAGGGTCATCAAATACAATAGTCACTATATAACCTGCCAAACAGCAAACCTTAATTCTTGCTGATGTGGAAGTTTGACCACGAGGAATATAACATCTTCCACAGCAGGTGGGGACAACTTTACTCAAGAAACAAATAGAATCATATTACTCCATATCATATGAAGGCAGAAAAAATTCACTCATTATAACTGTTATCAAGCCAAGAAATGCCATTAAGTAAAAGAGTCAGTACAGTGATATAAATGCAACTGAAACCAACATCCACCAAACTATGGAAAATGTATGGTTCTGTTTAAAAAAATCTTTTTTTTTTAAAAAGATTAATAGTTCCAACAAGAAACTTCAGTTCCCTAAAAGAAGGATAATGTACAAAGTGATAAGATAAGGTGAGAATCAAAATGGCCTCCTCACCATTAATAATATCCATACAAACAATGATACCCAAACTAAGGGACATTCTTGAAATATTATATAGCAAAAGCAAAGGGTGAAAGCCCCTATGATTAATACTGGACAACTTTAGTTTCCAATTAAGATTCTACACAACGGAAAACTCCACAGTTCCATTCAAGTAACCAGTGTTGTGCATCTGTATACCATTGACTCCAACTTACTGCTTCTTCTAACCTAAAATCTGGAGTGGAAATCATGATTTCACTTGAGCTACAGAGACTCAGAAGCCTACTGAACTTTAAAGACAAAGGTAACAAAGCAAAGATTCATAGAATTTCAAGGCATCTTAGTCAAGATTCCATTGCAACCAAGCCAAAATGAAAGCTAAGGTTCCATTCCAGATAGATCTGCAACAGAATCTCAAACTGCTGTTGAGTTAAGAACAGAAATGAAAGTTCCATTTGGGTTCTGTGGAACTTGAAGCACTTCTAGGCTAAGGTCTTATTGCAGCCAAGCAAAAACAAAAGCTGCTGTTTTATTTCAGCCTGACATACAATATAACCTCTAGTTACCATTAAGTTTAGGACAATAACTAAGGTTCTGTTTGGTTTTATTAGGGACTCCCAAAACTTCTTGGTCTAGGTTCCATTACAGCCAAGCAAAACAAATATTACAGTTCCATTTCAGCCAAACCTACAATAAAAATCTAAGCTACTGCTACTTCCATAGTGTTGCAGTTAGTGTTCCTGACCGTGATGCATTCATGGGCTACCCTGGGTTGAACGCATAGGTCCAAATCCTGGTTGCAGCAGTTGGTCCACGGACAACCCAGCTCTTCATCCACTGCTAAGGGTTGGTTGATTAAATGTGTACCTGGCTCAGGCAAGATTATATTTAGGGCCTCAGTTACCCATGCCATCTCAGCTAACATAAAAAAGTAATCACAGAAGTGATTTCCATGACCAACTGATCACACAAAAATGAAAGGCAATGTTCCACTTCAGTTAGACCTATGGTATAAACTCAGGCTATCACTGAGTTTAAAAGAGAAACTAAGGTTGCTGTGGAACTTCCCTAATGATCTCAGCAAGAAAAGAAAATTTGAACGATCTTGGCCAATGAATAAAACTAAGGATCTGCATACTGTATATAACCAAGCTTTGCTGAGGTTCTGCAAGGGACAATCTGACTGGGAGCACTAGGATTTCCGTAAGTAAACATCTAACTCAGTTCCCCCTAGTCACTAGTGTATATAATTGGGACACTAAAAGAAGCATGGGAACTGTGGGTCTCAGGATATGTCTTCACATCCCATTCAAAGACTCAAAGTTATGAGATCATCTTGTGTGGTCCATACCTTTCAAAGGAGTGAAATAATCGTTCCATCTCAAAACACCAATCAACAATTATCCCATGAAAACAAAAATATATATAGGACACTGACTTCACAACTTTTGGGTTAACCTCAAGAAGTCAGCACTAGTGGGTTGAGCCTTGCCCTAGAGATCTATTTTCGTAAGCCAGGTGAATATGACTGGCCAAGGAATCAAGAGCAACAAAGATACTTGGAAAAAAAATCACTTGAAACTCAGAAAATCAAACACATTGCAAGAAAAGATTACTTTATGAGAATAAAAAGCGATGAAAAAGATGTACGACAAACTCATGATCACCCAGCTAGTTCAGCTAACCAAAGATGCCTAAAAAATAGATTAAGGTACTCATAACTTGTCAATCAATCAGATGAGATGGGAGTTCCATGGAACACTTATCTTACTTGCACTGTTGTATAATCAATGAGAGTTACATAAGAATGGGAAGAAATTGCTTGAAAAATATGAAAAAATTTACTTCTGTATCAAGTTCATGGTCAAATGCAGAATTTTGTTCAAGGTATGAGCTAAGTTAAGTTCCAAATTAAACTTTTTTAAAAAAAAAAAAAAGATTAAACAGGTAGTATCCAAACTAGAGTAATAGATCATATGCTATTCATCTCCTTAGATGGTAGGGAAAAACTGGAAAAAAATGTAAGGTATGATGCATGGTCAAATATTCAAATTATTAGTCAATGTAATTTTCTAGTTAAACACTTATATAGGGGGAATGATTCAGGCAAAATTCAGACCAGAATTACATCTCTCCCTCAAAACAATTCTTTAGATACTGGAAAAAACTGCATAAACTTTCATGAGTATCTGATTTGCTCTTCTCAAATTATGGCCAAGTATGACCCTCAGTGAAGGATTGACTGGTGAATAGATATACAGATGACAAATGGATGACATCAGTGGCGGACAGAGTGATCATGATCTACCAATCTATGTAGGCAACAAAATTAGCTTAATACAGATCCAACATCCTTAAAAGTCACAAGATGAAAACACCAAAAATAACAACAGCTGAAAGAATGGTCAACATATCTGCACTGCAAGGAGCAATGGTTAACTGGTCTGAATGCAGAAAAGGTAGCTAGTAAGAACTGTTGGCTTATGGCCAGTAGACACCACCTATGCCTCTGCACCAAAAATGTCAGGCCTGGGTGGGCTGACATGTGGTTATTGGGTCTCCATGAGAATGCAGTAGCTAGCTTTACAAATACTGCAGTAGGTGAGAAGGGTGAAATCCTAAATGGATACACCATGTTTAGGGGGAAAATGGTGTTCTGACTCCACTTTGATCAAGTGCACTCTCTGATGCCCATAAGGTTCATTTCAACAAAAGGAAGACTTATTCAAGTGGTAGTAACAGGAAAAAAATCATTATAAATGAGGTCAAAAAGGTAGGCCACATCCTTTGTGCCATTTCCCAATCTATGTGGAAGCAAGAGTAGCAAAAAGGGAGCAAAAGTAGATGAGAATAAAGAAGCACCAACAACAACAGTAAGAAAAAACAATAGTAGAAACAACAATGGTTGTACATGAGAATATTGGAAAACAAAATAAAAAAGATGAAATGGCAGTCAGTAAGAAAGCAGAATGCCTGTGTAAGAAACAACAACAGTACACACAGCATCAATGGCAATATGGACTGTAAGAAGAACATAAACAGGAAAGCAACCAGTGTAACAGGGAATAGACAAGAATGCAGAAGCAACATCAACAGGGATAAAAACTGCAAGACCACAGAAGGATATATAATTCAGCAAGAATGACAACAACAACACCAAAAGGGGTTATAAAATGCAACAAGAATGACACAAAAAATAGTAAAAGTAAATGAACAGGCAACAAAAATAACTAAAAATACAGCAGCAACTGTAAAGAAGAGTTTAAGAGGCAATAACAGCAAATGAATTAGAAAAATTGTGAAGAATGAAAGGGCAACAAAAACAACAATGGAGACAGCAGAAATAGATGAGAAGCTACAGATGCAAAAACAGCAATAGGGGAAATGCAGTAGAAAAAGGAATGCAAAGGCAATAACAGCAACAAGGGAGGCAGCAGCAATAGCAGAGGAAATTGCTGATGCAATAAAAGCAACTGGAGTGGGAGGTGCAAAAACAGAGGGAATGTAGAATTAAATACAGCAATTCAACTAAAAATAATAATACTGAGATTTGAGAGAATATACAAAAAGAAAAAAGAAAAAGAAGACTTCAGCAATAGTAAAAGAGCCAGCATAAAGTCACCAGCAAATAGAGACAAGAATACAGACAGCAGAAACAACAGTCAACAACATAGCATAAAGATTCCACTTACTATTACATTCATTGGGGCATGAGTTTCCAGATGAATTCTTCAAATGGAAGGTAAACTTCAGAAGAGCAGAATCACTCCTGTAGGTGTGATTTATATCATAACAATTCTCGCAATTTTCCTCTGGTGTGGTACTTTCTTTTTTCGAAGCATATGCTTGCAACTCAAGGCCGATATCTCCTACACGCTTACTCCTTCTCTTCACCTTATCCCACCTGTAACAGCCTGGTAAAAGAGGCCATTTAGTAAAACAGCTAATAAAACATTGGGTATGTAGAAATGAATGAAGAGGAATATCATGTGTGTTCCATTACTTACTTGTAATCACCTATTTGTCTTTTAGGGGAAGAGAGTTTTATTCTCATGGGGTTCCATCTCTTGATTAGTCTCTAAAATCATACCTTTTAAATTTCGGTATGCTGTCCAAATGAACCATGTCCTACTGACATGTTTCTTGCTTAATTACATGCTATATACACTGATTGTTCTACCTCATCTCTCAGAGAACTCTTCACTGTCTATGCTTCAATCTCAGTTGTGGCTGGGTCACCCTTTACTCTTCTCTTCCAAGGTGGGCAAATTTAAGGCCTCTAGCCTTTTTCTGTAACTAAACTTTCTTAATTTTGGTACCATCTTTGTTGCCACCCTCTGAGTTTTCTCTCTTAGCTCTTTGTGCTTGTTTAAGGGCAATAACCTGAGAAGAATATTTTAATTTTGGCCTTATTTAGAATGTGAACAACTTGATAATTACCACCTTATTCATATACTTGAATGCTATTCTAATATTTACCAGAGGAGAGTTTGTTTCCTTGACTTTTATCTTAATGTGTGATTCCTTCAACCTTCTTTCACTGTATCCCATCCTCATTTCTTTATTTTTACTCTGGTTGAACTTCATCAACAGGTATCAGACCAACTCTCGAGCCTGTTTATTTTCCCTTTTAAATTCATGCAATCGCCCCCACTTTCCACTTCCCTCATGATCTATGCATCATCTACCAACATAATCAAGTAGGAGTTCATGTCTTCTGCTAAATCATATGTATAGATCAAGAAGAGTAATAATCCCATAACAGAATCCTGTGGCACTATTCTGGTGATTTCCACTCAGTTTAAAAAAGCTTCTCTGACATAAATCTTCCATTCCCTGCCACTCAGATAATTTATCGGGTGAATGAGTCTCCCTATCATTCCCGCTTAACAATCCAACTTCTAAATCTGTCTCCCATGCAATATAGTATTAAATACTTTCTACCAGTTCTGATACAACAAATCCATTTAGCCTTCTACACTGTCTAAGATAAAGCTCCCTCTCTCCTAGAAATCTGAGGTGCCTTATACATAACCTCCTTTCCCTGATGTCATATTGTCTAATGCTTCTCTGCAGGAAGTCATTCTTTTCCTTTCTGATGATCTTTTCCAGTTTCTTACAGACCACACTAATCAGGGATACTAGTTTGAAGTCCAAAACTTTTTCCCAGTCTCCTTTCATTGTCCACTCCCTTGGCATTTTTCCTTTCTCTGGCAACATACTGAACAGTATTTCACAAAGTTTTATCAAATGTATCTGCACACACCTTCAGCACAAATGGAAAAGTCTAATCAGGACCTTGAGCCCTGTATGGATCAAGACCCTTTAGTATTCTGTTAATGCCTTTTCTTGCATTTTTCTAAGTATCTCCATCCTTTCTAAGAGTTCCTCCCTGTTCTGTTTCACTGGTGTTGAGATGTAGTGTCTTTCACTGTAAGAACACTTTTGAATTTGTCACTCCATTCCTCATTTATCCTTACTTTATCCACTTCAACTCTTCCCTTTGAATCCTCTTGCCTGATTAACTTCGTTAACTGGCAATTTACTCCTGATGAATGTATAGAAGAGTTTTTGATTTTCTTATGACTTGTCTACAATATTTTTTTTTCAAGTATAGCCATTCATTTGTAATGACTTATTTGTACTCTGTAGGAAAGGAGTTTTACACAACTGGGGCCCTATCTCTTGAAAATTCTTTGCTATCATACTTCTTAAATTAATGTATGCTGTTTGCATTTACCATGTCCTTAATCAGTCCATGCCAATCATCCACATGCACACTATAAAAGTGCCTCTTTGCATCCTTTTAATAACGTTTGTTGCTTCATTTCATGTTATGTCCTCTTGTTGCTATATTCCTACACCTCTTTAAGAACTGTTCACTGTCTTTGTCATTGGTCTGTTTTAAAACTAAAAGGTTGTAATCAAGTCACCCCTCACTCTTAGATCTTCCAAGGGGAGTGCATTTAATGGCCACTGTCCTTTCCTTGTAACTCAGCTCTCATAATTCTGGTACAATGTTTGTTGCCCTTCCCTGGACCTCCTCTATTGGGTCTTTTTGCTTTATTAGGTGTGGTTACCAACCCTGGGAATCAGTTTCTAGTTTTGGCCTTATGAAGGATATAAACAGGTTGCTAAATATTTCCTTATCCATTTACTTGATGGCTATTCTGATAACTGCCTGCAGACAGTTTGTCTTCCTAACTATTCTCTTAACATGGGACTCCGGTGACAGGTTGTGCCAATGTCAACTCCCTAGATCTTCTTGCACAAAGAATCCTAAAGTGTATTTTCTGCTAGATAATAATCATATTGCAATCTTTCAATTTGTCTAATCCTCATCCATTTATATTTTCTTGGAATGAATTTCATTAACCATGTATCAGACCAATTTTGGGGTATGTTTAGGTTTTGTATGCTGATGAAATTTTTTCTCTCTTCATTTCCCTTATGATCTCTGCAACATTTGCAAACATAGTCAGGTAGGATTCTTTACCTTCAGGCAAGTCATTTACATAGATCATGAAGAGCAAAGTTCCAGTACTGAACCCTGCAGTAATCTGCTCGTCACCTGAACCCAGAGGAAAAGGCTACTCTGACATGTGTCCTCTCTTCACTCTCACTGAGATAATCTTCCATCCACTAAAGGAGTTTATCCCTTATTCCTGCCTAGGGATCCAGCTTCTTCGTCAGCCATCCATTCATTACAGTATCAATGCTTTCTGGCAATCTACATACAGAAAAATCCAACCAGCCTACCCTTTTGTTTGACAAAACTCACTCTCTTGTAAAACTCTTACTTAGAGAGGTTTGCACTACATGACCTTTCCCTAAAACCGTGTTGTTTCTCAATTAGGTAATTCATCCACTATAGAGGGCATCAATTTTCTTTCTGATTATCTTTTCTAGAACCTCTACGACCACACATGTCAGAGACAAGTCTTTAGTTCAGTGTCTCTTCACAGTTTCATTTCTTATAGATATGTATGATGTTTGCCCCTTTTCAATTCCCTTGGCATTCTGGCTCTCTTCAGCTTGCCCCTTTTCAATTCCCTTGGCATTCTGGCTCTCTTCAGCAACTTCTTGAGCAGTATTTCTGGGGTAAACCATGGAAAGTTCTGTGGGGCCTGGATGTGGAAAGGGAGCTGTGGTTTCGGTGCATTATTACATGACAGCTCTTGTTACGTGCATGGGTATGGAGGATGAAAGAAAGAGGATACAAGTGCACAGGCCTTTAGCAGTAGGGAGGTAAAAAGGGCAATAATGAAGTTGAAGGTAGGAAAGGCACCTGGAATGGTTGGGATTATGGCTGAAATGTGAAGTATGGTGGAGTTTGTCCAATTGATATGTAATTTTGCACAGAAGCAGAAGGTTGTACTTGAGTATTGGATGAAAGCTATTATTTTTTCCTTCATTAAAAGGAAAAGATGCAAAGGATGTTTGTAGCAATTAAAAGGGAATAAGCCTGTTATGTATACCAGGAAAAGTCTATGTAAGACTCTTGTTTGATAAAGTGACTGAATGTAAGAAAAGTGAGGAGCAAGGGTGTTTTAGGAAAGGCAGGGAATGTATGGATCAGATTTTTGTGGTGAAGATGAAGATGGAAAAGTATCCAGTGAAAGGTAAGAAATAGAGTGGAAGAGTACTGGAGGGAGAAAATTAGTAAAAGAATGTGTGGAATGGTGTAAGGGATAAGTGGGGCCTTTTGTCATGGCTACCTTCTTGATGGGAGTTTCCGGATTGAACGGTTACCAAAGACATAGATAGATTTTCCAGATAGATGGATCGGAAAATTAGTCCAGCAGCTGTTGCAAGATTTGGATGATGGAGTACCTGTAACTGTTGTGTGAATCAGAAACCAGAGAAGAGCAAAGCAGTGTCATGTCCTTTAAGGCTTAACCACTATTCCTTGCAGTCATATACACTTTGAAATACATCCATCGGCATCATCATTTTTGCTATACACTATCTCATCCAGCAGTCCATCAATATCTCCAGCTTTTTCAGTACATGTTCATTTGTTACTTAAATTGTTTTCATCACCTGTAAGTTTATCTTAGAACTTAGGAGAACAGGGTATTCATTATGAGTATAAAAAACCCATGTGTTTTGCAGGTGGCTGCAATGTACCCACATATAGAATTTAGCAATATGATCATCGACAACTGCACAATGCAGCTGGTGTCCAACCCTCATCAGTTTGATGTATTGGTACTCCCCAACCTTTATGGTAACATTGTGGATAATCTTGCTGCTGGTCTGGTGGGTGGTGCAGGTGTGGTTGCTGGAGCTTCATATTCCAGCAATGCTGTTGTATTTGAGCCGGTAAGTTCTTATCCTGGTTGCTGTAATATCAGAGCTAGAGACCTTGTTACTGAGAAATACTTGATTATATTATGGTATGGATAGTTTGCTTTGGTAGTAGTTAGGTATGCTTTAATCACTCATGGTTGTTTTCCCTTTGGTGAAGTAAAGTGTGTTTCTTAGGTTAACCATATGCAGATGAGACAGCTGATTTATAGATGAGAGTATCACAACAGTACAATCTTTCTTGCATGAATTAGGTTTAATGAGTGATGAATGAAGAAACTGAAAATAAGATTGATGTGTAAGAACTTACACATTTAGCAATATGAATGTGAATTTCACATTTACATATGATTTAAGAGATTTACATATGATTTTAAGAGATAAGTAAGATAGTAAGATTCTGTTTGTTGAAGTCATACTATGTATATCTGTTTCGAGCTTTCTGAGGCTAAGTTGTGTGTACAGTAAGAGAAATACACTTGTTGATTTACATATTTATTTTTCACTTGAAAAGGAGACTCTCACACACACTGTCTTCCGAATATAATGAGAAGTCTTACATGAAAACCATATATATTGAGAACTTCATAAACAGCTTTCTTTCAGCTTCATTTTATTCCTTCTCAAGATTGATAGCTGCTGTGTACATTTTTTTTTTTCTAGAACTGTACAGTTACTGTACCTGTTTAATGTAAAAATTTGATCTCTCCGTCCTTATTAAACTTTGGTTCTCGCCATCAGGGGCTCACTAAATCTTTTTAATTTTTTTTAACATGCTCACTCACTGACCTATCACTCATCTTGCCAACTATGCAAATACTTCTTTGGTTTTTAAAACAGTTTTTGGTTTACTCCATTTACCTATAAACCAAGGGTAGGCTATATGGTTTGGTTTTGGATAGCTAGCTATGGTTTCAGTACATAATACATGAGTGTAAAAGGTGCATGCCAATAGGCACTTAAATTGCTCCATGGAAAATGAACTAAGTTGATATTGTTTATATACTGATAGTGGATGGAAAAATGAGGAACATTTTCTAACATAACTAGAGATTCACATAGCAAATAATGCTCACCTTGCCTTTATGATAAAAAAAAATCGTGGACTTCTTGGATTTAGTTAAGGTTACCAGAACCAGTTTTAATAAGGGACTGCCCAAGGACTATCATGCTCTATTTGGTTCATGTTACCTCGTAGTTTCAAAGAGATTGAAATGTGGAAACAATGAACAGACTCTGATAGATTATGTTAGACAACAGATGACATACACCAGTTCATGGCAAGACCTTATGCGACCTCTGATAAGGTGTGCTAAAAAAGTGAATAGGTATATAAGTGTAGACAAAAAGCTTGTAGTACTTATGCTTCTTATGTGTTTTTTAGCATTTTTAAGAGAAATTATTGTCTCTTTGTCACATAAGTTATTTCTTTCAGGGAGCACGCCATACGTTTAGTGAAGCTGTGGGTAAGAATGTAGCCAATCCAACTGCAATGCTTTTAGCTTCTGCAAACTTGCTGAATCATATTAATCTCCAATACTATGGGGACTTGATAAAAAGTGCTGTTGATCGTGTTATTCGAGTTGGAAAGGTAAGTAACTTCTTTTGCATCATATTGTATTTTACTATAGTGTTGGAGGCTTTACATATTGCTTTTACAATTTGTTCTAGGGTATGCACATAGTATCATACAAAATTGGAAATTAGAAATATTTTAACCCTGATCAGTATATGTTAAATCATAGAAGAATATGAATACAATGTTTGTGAAGTAGTGACCTGGAGTTCCTCTTCTGTCTCTGGTTAATGATGTGTCTTCTGTGTACAATACTGCCGACATCTTTGCCTTACCAACCTTCCCAAATTTTTTTTATTTAACCAAAGGGTCTTTTGATATCTCCCTCTTTTCATCATCCATATAGACCTAACTGTGGAGGTAAATCACACTCCTCTCCCAACTAAGACCCAGAATACTAATTCTAGTAATTCTTCAGTTGTACATGTGAAAGAGTTAGTATGGTACCTCCAAAGACCTAAGGGCCAATAGCATTAACATGGCTGGCCATGAAAGTTGGTGCTGAGGAAAAAGGTTATAAAGTGCATAGGATAAAACAACCTACACAGTACAGGACAGCATGATATTACAACTGGATAATTGAGTTTGTCAAACGACTCTGTGAAGACCCTTAATAGAGGCTCACAGACTTTATGAAGAACTTTAAAGCATGTGGCGATGGAATGATAGCACACAAGATATGCACAAAGGCATCGACTGGCAGATTTTCATTGGATATATCATATTTTAGCAAACTGATTCCAAAGAACAGTAGTTCACCATACATAATCCAATGCCTCCCTTGTTTAAAATTCTGCCCCCTTTAGCACTGTGCTGTCTTGTTTTGCCATTCCTCTTTCTTATCACTTATCACTTCAACTTCCATGTTTCCCTTAGTTGCTATGTCCACTCCCAAGTATTTAAAGCTCTCCACTTCCTCCTCATCCTCCCCAGTCTGTTAAATATACCTAGTAATATGTATGGGCGGGTGGTGATTGAAAGGGTAATGGCATACACAGAGCATCAGATTGGGGAGGAGCTTTGTGACTCTTGGTGTGGTAGAGGATTTTTTGATCTTGTTTGATTTGAAGATTATATGGGATTTGTATGTGGCATTCTTGAACTTGGAGAAAGTGTATGATAGGGTTGATAAAAGTGCCTTGTAGAAGGAGGAACAAATATGTGGTATGTGAGAAAAGCTACTAAAAGGAGTAAGGATTTTTACCTAAGAGCAAGATGTGTATTTGAGTTGGATAGAAGTAGGATGAGTGGTTCCAAGTGAAGGTGGGTGTCATGTTTAATCTATATATATATACTACATGGTGAGGGAGGTAAATATAAGGGTCTCAAGGCAAGGAGTGGTAATGTAGTATCATGGGGGAGTGGTACAAGGTGAGCCAGTTGTT
>JAUUEG010287806.1:4364-14840 GCA_032361445.1 Panulirus gracilis | reverse complement strand
ATGCACACATGTACAATTATGGATAGACTTCTGTGGTACAGCTTGGTGGGGTAAAGACACTGTGTGAGAAGAGTAAAAACTGCCGAACAAATGGTTAGTTTGACCCTGGCTACTAGGGTTAGCTAGGTGGGTGGGTGGGATGGCAATGTGGTGAAAGCTGGCAGATCCCACTCTTGGTTTGTCATCCCAAGATCATTGTATAAATTCATTACCCAGGTGATACATAACACATATAAGGGAATCTGATATCTTAGGCTGAGTTTTATAAAGTAAATGCACAGGGATTGTTTGCATCTGTATTAGTTTCACCATATCTCTAAGCAGTGGAGATGGCTGTGTTGCAGCTGGGAAAAAAGTTTTATAAGGTTTTAAACAGTTAAAATGACTTGAATTGAATAAATTATTTCAGTGTCTAAGTTTACTTCTAAGCATGGCTGAGTAGTACAGCCCTATGGTTAAACCCGTTAATGTTATATCTTATACTGTTCTCTTTGTAGACCATATTTTCAACTAATGTTTTCCATTACACATCTTCCAATAAATTCATGTGATACGAACAAAGAGGGTATAAAAAAATTGCATATGCATTTTTTCATTATATCTAATAACCTGTCCAGCTTCTTTCATTCTGGATGACTGCCTCAAGTTGGTTATGTGGTGGTGGGCAAAGTGTGGTTTTTCCCAGAATGGTTCCCATAACACATGGGAGAGCTCCATGAACTCCTAGGGTGTCCTTTCCCATGCTGGCTCCCAGGTGTTGACCATGTTGGCCAGAGCTTTCTGTTGGGTTCATGTCAGCATCCTTGCTCTGCTGTTCCAACATTTCAAGCAGGGCTTGTTCAGCAAACCACTGCTGAACAATGCTGGACTGATGCATAGAACTTCAGTCTTGTATAATATACACCATGCCAGGAAGGAAAGGGTGATCTCTCTCCCTCTATAAAGGAAGAAAAACTTCCTGAAGGAGCTCTATGTATCTCAGGGAGTTAAAACTGCCATCTTTTTGGACAATGTCCCCATACAGTGGAGATTTATCCACTCCTAAACTTTTACAGTCTGATGGCAAGACCTTGCCTTTTCATATATATTCTGCCTGTCAAACCTGTGACGGGAAAAAATGAAAAACCCGATGATGGCAACACCCTCAATACCTAAGATTATTATATAACGTATCAACGTTAAAGTTATCATACTTTCATCTTTTTTAAAGTTCAAATGTTTTTCAGGACAGCAATGGTGTAAATCTATCTAACATCAATTATGAATAAATGAACTCACACCACCCTCCCATCCACCTACTTCTGGTGTGGGTGTGCGGGTGGGAAGAAGCAACAGAGTTTGACAGCTCTATGAGGTAAATAATGTAATGCATGAAAGCCGGCTCTCCAGTTGGAAAATAGCCACCTGCTTGTGCATAGCTGGCTCTCCAGTTGAAAAATAGCCACCTGCTTGTGCATATCTAAGCAGACTGTCTTGAAGTAGGTCAATATGTAAATATACAACTGAATTTGACACATATCTTGGTGAGTAATATGTCCATGTGTTCAATATTAAGTAAACTGAGGGTGGTGGACATAATACAAGCACATCTTTTTTCGTAGGTAGGATAAAATTGGTAGGTTAACAGACCTGCTGGGAGGCACACCATCCCAACTGCCGACAGGGAAACTGACATGGCAGCAGAGGGAAGTCCATTAACAACTTCAGTTGCCATCTGTGATGTTCTGCAACTAGAGGTGCATGAGCACACAGTGAAGTACCACCTCCACAAGGAAGATGTGCACCACTGAATCCCTGTGGCCAAGGAGATCCTCCCCGAGTGCAATGGGAAGGAGGGCTCGTGTCTGCACACCAGTACACCAAAGCGGGGGACGAGTTTTGGTCATGACTGATTTTTACAAACAAAAAACTTTTTAAAGTGCATCTCTCACAAAACTTCAATATTGCAGATGAAACAAGACTCAATAAGCTACATTCATTCTATCAAGTATTTCATACTGTTTAGTGAAACATGAATTTATGCAAGAGGGTTCAGTATATCTATCTTCTACACCTCAAAATGAATATCACTGTTGTCAATTTTTTTGTCACAGGTGTGACAAGCAAAACATACATGAAGAGTCTAGGTCTGGCCACCAGACTGTGAATATGTACGGAGTGGATAAGTATCCATAGCAAAGGGGATGTGGTCCATATAGAAGGCCACTCACTATAAAGCCCTCAAATATATGGAGCTCTTACGGGATTTATTTTTCCTTTCTTGAGGGAGCATGACCACCCCTTACATCCAAATCAGGAATATTTCATGTATGGTTAGTGCTTGTATAACAGGGCAGGATTACTTGGAAGTGCTTTGCTGGACTAGCTCAGCTTGAACTGCTGGAATGGTTGAGCATGGGTGCTGATATGAACCCAAACATCTAAGCCAACATGGACAATAGTAGGAAGCCAGCACGAGAGAGGACAACCCAGTTTTTAAATAAAACACAAATGCCTATGTGAATTTTCATATCCTGTTTGTTTTTATCATATATGATTATATAGGAAGAACTGTACATGTGTACATATGTATATGTCTGTGTGTGTACATTTATGTATACGTTGAGATGTATAGGTATGTATATTTGCATGTGTGGACATGTATGTATATACATGTGTATGTGGGTGGGTTGGGCCATTCGCTCGTCTGTTTCCTTGCGATACCTCGCTAATGCGGGAGACAGCAACAAAGTAAAAATAAAAAATGTATATGTTGATATGTATATGTATGTATATGTACATGTATGAGCGTTTATGTATAAATGTGTGTATGAGTTAATGGACCGCTCTGTTTCCTGGTGCTACCTTTCTGGCAAGGGAAACGGCGATCAAGTATAATAATAAATGAATCAATTTTTCAGAGGGGTCATTTCAATCTTTTGTTGTCTTATTTGCTTGTCTAACAGCAAAAGATCTAGAACCATTACAAAACAGAACAAATGTAAAAGACATGAAAGACAAAAGTAATGGTTTGGGTGACCCATTGAAAAAAGTCTAAGGCTGTTGCCCTATTGTGGTAAGTGATACCAGCACTTTCTCTAGGTACACTTGTTCTCAATTCACAACAAAGTCCTTACAATTTGTGCCATGGAAAATCTATAAGGAAGACAAGAATGCCCACTCAGCACCTCTGAAAGCCAGAGACAAACATAAAGACACCACAAGTCAACATCAAGCACTGGTCAAAAAGTCTAAACAGCACCAGAAAGCAAATGTAAATGAAATTAAATGAACAACGGTGTAGCACCACCCATACCATAATGTTATAACCTTGAGTGGAGTGCTGTACGATATGATTGTTCAGTGAACAAGTATCTACTGGCCTTGTATGTTTTATGAATATGGTGGGGGAGAGGGAGCTTCTCTTGATTACAACTCATTTGGGGAGTAAAAAAGTGTTTCACCCCTCATCAAGCAAATATTCTTTTAGGATTCTGTCCAGAGGTGAAAAATATCCTATCTGACCTGTCCAACTAAGCCAAGATTTCTAGATTTTGAATGAACACTATCCTTGTCTTATGGAGTAATTAAGATATATATCATACATAGGAATGTGCCACATAAATCAAACCAAAAAAATTTCACAGTTCTTACAGCAAGTCTGAACTCAATGCCCATGTTTATCAAGAAGGAGGACTGAGTGACAGGACCATAGGTGACTAGCTTTTCCTGAACCTGCTGCTTCAAATATCCAAAATCCACATCAACTGTCAGATCTGCTGTGCCAGGCTCACACAATGGGTCATGAAGCACATGGTTTCTGAAGCCCTGAAAAGGCAATACAATAACTATGTAATGTACATAACTGTATTTATCCACATAATACTTGACTGAATCTTGAATTTTGTATAAAAAGAAAGATTTTAAATGAATCAGTACTATCATGCACTTTTGCAAACAAACATTCTACCTACTTATCAATCTATCATCAGTTTCTTTCCTGTTTACAAGGGGGTGAATCTTGTACATAAAGGTATACATCTTTTGTGATATACACCTAGTCCCACTGGCTGACAAAGACAAGGGAAGTCACATCCCCTAAGTTAGACCTGCTGCCCGGCTACCCAAGAGCATTTTCTTTTCTTTATGTAAACAATTAAAAAATTACATAAATTTCATATCATTAACCATGTACTGCAAAATATAACTGCTATAACTCCAATATTCATTTGCCATCTAAGGTTTTATCATGTAAATCAGCACATCAAGAATGCATTAAGAATTATTAATCTTTCTTTTCATACTTGCCAGTCATTTCCCACCTCAGCAAGGTACCACAAGAAAAAGAAGGACAGCTCCATTTTCCCACATCCACTCTCTAGCTTTCATGTAAAATGCATCAAACCAAACTCATCAAACAAAGCCAAGCCCAAGAGATAATTCTGTTGCTTCTTTCCCCTAACTCCTTCACATACCATGGTTCAGCTCAAAGCTAGCTCATTACCCCTCTTGTACCACATTGATGCAATTCATTCTATCCCTCCTGAGTGTTGATGCCACAATATCTCAAAGCTTCTTTCACCATAATCCTCCATTTTCTTGGTCTTCCCTTCTCCCTTGCTTTCAACACTTACAACATACTTCCTCTTGGGTTTTCTTCACGCATTCTTTTCATATGTCCAAACTATTTCTGACACCCCAGAAAGCTCTCTCAATCAAACTGCAATTACTAACACATTCTGCTCTTAATGACATTTCTTACGTGTTCAACCCATTTCATATCATATATTGTCTAAAGAAATATTTTCTTAAACACAGCCATCACCTCACATTCCTTTGTATTCATGGACCAACACACATTCACACAACACCATACCCATTTCTGTCCAAACATAAAATGACTTCTTTCACACACTCAAATGCACCCAGGATGCACTTTTGCCCTCCTGGTTCCACCCACTGCCATGTGCATTTCCAGGTACCCAAAGCACTCCACTTCCTCCATGTCCTCCCTATTCAAAGTCACACTCAAACTATTCTGTCTTGCCCCTCTGCTACACACTCCTCTCACACATTCTACTAAACTCAAACACAAGCATCTGGATTTTCTCTTTCATATCTACCAACAAAACTATTCCATCTTCTTTTCTTTTTAAGGTTCCAGTCATGGACAAACATCCACATTAAGGCCAGGTATTTACTGAAATATAAAGAGTATTATAAAACAGAAAAAGAAAAGACAAGGGAAAGTATTTATGAATCTTGGAGGAAGTGAAAACCTGTCTTTTGAAATGTTCCAGATCATAGTTATTGGGAAAAACATGAGAAGGGAGAGAGTTCCAAAGCTTCATTATGTACAGAAAGAAGCAGTTGTCAAAATGGCCCACCCTTGAGTTGCCTATGCCCACACAATAATCAGCAGCTTGCCGAGTATTGCATGGTCTAGCCAGAGGGGTGGGCACACAAGCAGCTAGCTCTCAGGAGCAAAAACCAAAGTAATACCTACAGAAGAGGGAAAGTGAACCAACATTGCGGCGTAGGGCAAGGAGGTCAAGCTTGGAAGTTTGCCTGGGGCAGTTTATGAGTCGGATTACTTTCACCTCAACTCTGTCAAGTAAGGATGCAAAGCTAGAACCACCCTAAATGTGAGAGCAGTACTCCATACAAGGATGAACTAATCTTTTGTAAAAATGGAGAAACATGCATCAACCTTCCACACCACTTCATCCGTAAACAGACTAAACAGCCACGTTGATATCATTTAACCTTAAAGCAGACCCACCTTCTGGAATGACTCACCTTCCTTCCCTCCTACTTCTAATACCTAATTCTCCTGGTAAAAACTCCTCACAGCATTTAGTGGATTCCCTCCCACACCATATATGCATAATACCTTCCTCAAGGAATTTCTGTCATCCTTACCACATGCTTCCTCTAGATCCATTAATACCACATACTGTTCAAATCCCTCTTCTTCTCCAACTATTTCTCACAAAAATTCGTCACAGCAAACATCTGGTCCACATATCCTCCATCAACACTGAGGCCATAGTGCTCCTCCCCAATCAGATGCTTTGTTCATGGCACCAACTTCAATCATCACTCTCCTATACCCCTCTATGTGGTGAGAGGATTTTATGGATTGTGCACTGGAACTCGGAATTAATTAACAGCAACATTACCTCATTCAAAAGAAGTTAGTCCGGGGAAATAAATAAGAAAATCTCATTCTGGTTTTCTCTCCTAATTGAAGCTAAATGAAGGAACATGGTAGGTGTTGCACCACCTGTAGAGGATTGGATATATTAATGATGGAAGGATCAATGGAAGTTGCCTGAGGATCTAGGAGTGGCAACCAAAAGTATTCAACCGGTGCTCTCTCCAGTTTGCCATCCACCATAATTAGCTGATTGATCATTGCATTCCTGGTCTAAACAGCCCGTTTTGCTTGGCTTCATTCAGTTACACATGGGAAAGCTATCCCAGTGTGTCTGGAATGGGTAGGTTAAGGGGTGGTACTCTGGAAAGTCAGTCCTACTGGTTAAATAGGGATGGAAAAAAGATACCGAGACATTTCTGTTTCTAAAGGATTCAATTTAATATACTTAACTGTAGAACTAATCATCTCTCTCTCCTGGGAAGGCCACAACTGTGACACAATGACTACCAAACAAGGACCAGACATGCACTATGGCAATATCAACTCTTGAGCCCTATCTTCCTAAGGAATGGGATTCACAGACTTAAGACAATAACAATGAAGCCACTGTTAGTTCTGTCGGGGAGTCCTCCCCTCACAGAATTCCAAAGTTTCTAGACAGACAGGGGATAACAGATTACTCTTACAGGTTAGGATGGAATCTCAGTCCAAGAAAAATTAATCTGAAGATACCTGGCAGGGTTGATGCTAAAGTGTCTGCCACCTGCTACCTTACTCATGTAAAAGTAGGGATTTTCAACAGAAAGCTCCTGAATTACTCTCCATCATCAAAGTTTCTCCTTGGCTCTAACCATTTCAGATGGAATCCCAGCAAAGGGTGGTAGTGCTAAGTCAATCTCCTTTAGAAGTGACCTGCTGTGCATTGTACTTGCCTGAATTTTTCTCCATAATTTCATCCTTACATGTTTTACTTGATGGAGCAACAAGACCAAGATGAAGCAAAAGCATATGGTTAGATGTAAAAATCACCAAACACAGGTGTCACAGGTCTTCCGTTTACAAAGCTTCCTCTTCACATAACACAGTCATAAATCTTTTACCACCTCAAACTTGATTTCTAATCACAACACTGAAGATCTTTCTGACAGCCCTTGCCTTTTCCAAGTCCATCCTGTGCATAAGGCTGTAAAGGCAGTTGAAATCCTAATTAGGTAGTTTAAGATGATTTTTCCCAGTATGAGTCATTCCAATGAGTAAGGGCTTCTTGCAAATCTTAACCTCCAACAAAGATGGTAACGCTGTCTGAACAAATCTTCTCCGACACTCCTTTCCATTCCATGAATTATTTCTGTCTTTACTGATCATGTAGCAGAGATTACTGGCACAGAAATGGAAGCATGTATCCCTGTTTTCTATTACACTTTTTCTTCTTCCACTCTGAGATTCAACCATACCCATTATGAGACTCCGGCAAGGACATTGCAACTTCAAGCAAGCATCTATGTCTGTAATCACTGCAAGAGTGCTGTCTGTGAAGTGAAGCATGCCTTTACCCAAAGGAAATGCAAAAACCTCTCCTCTTCATCACTGATAGGTCTCTCTGGTATTTAGCAAAAGGCATTGCTAACAACTCTACTGTACAACATATCCTTAATTTTCCATTTTTACAGAACTATTGCTGTCTCTTCTACTGATAAAGCAACACTTTTTCGTTCTCTCTTCTCCTCTAACTCTATTCTGGATGACTCTAATATTCTCTCACCCCATGATACTTCTCTTACTAATCCTATGTCCACCCAACTCCCCTTAATCTCTTTTCATATGGTTTGAAAATCACATCTCTCCTTGGACACAAGCAAGGCTTATGAATCAGGTGGCATCCATCCCTTTACATTGAAAGAGTGTACTTCCAAAATTCCATTTGTGTTGATATGTCGTTCCACTTGTTCAGTAACAATGCTCTTCCTTCTTCATGAGACTATGCATTGGTACATTTCTTCCCAAAAAAGAGAAACTCTTCAAATTCCTCTAACTATTGTCCTGTTGCTGTGACCTCACTATTTCCAGAGCAGTTGAATCACTCCTTAACTCCAATATATTCATACATCTTGAATCTCACAATCTTTTCTCTGAACATCAGCATGACTTCTGTAAAGCAAGATGCATTGGTGATATCTTTTTCTATCTTAATAATGTCTGGCCTTCATCTCTGAAATAAAAAGGAGAATCCCATGCAATAGCCCCTGCTATACCAAAAGCTTTTAATAAAATATGACACTGGAGATTCATCTCCAAGCTCCCTTCTTTTAGCTCTCCTCTCCCTCTTCATTCCCTTGTATTTAGCTTCTTTTCTGGTCAACTACAGCTGTAGTTGTTGATGGATCAAACTCTCCCCTGTTCCCTATCAACAGTGGTGTTCTTCAAAGTTCTGTCCTGTCTCCTACAATCTTTCTCCTTTCTAACCAAAATTTATTTGCTTCACATGACAACCAAATAAATTCATATGCTGATGCCTCAACATTGCATTCCCCCACTTCTTTCAAGTCTGCTCCATCTTCTATCAGAGTGAATACAACTTATTCAATATCAATGCTTCCACAACACAATTTCTGCCCATCTCTTTCTCAATATCTATTCATAACTTTCCTATTTCTTTTGATGTACCTGTAATACCACTACTTTATACACAGTGAACATATGAGGCATCAATGTAACAACCAATCTATCTTGGAAACCTAACAATACACAAATAGCTAAATATGCCTCTAAGAAACTGAGAGTCTTGTTTAGAAAACTGTAAATTCTTCTTCTATACATACACATGATCCATTCTTGTCTAGAGTACTGTTCTAACATCTGGAGAGGTTCTAGCTCTACATACTTGCTAACTTGTTAGTAAGTATGTTAGAATGTTAGCTGCTTATCAACTCTCCCAGTCTAATTTGTCACCTTGACTTAATCATGCCATACTGCTGGGTCACTTTCCCTCTTCTAAAGGCCTTACACTGGTTTTTGCTGCCAAGAGCTAGCTGAAATGTGCTTCACTATTAGCTAGACCATATATTACTGGGCAAGCCACTGCATCACATTATCATTGTGTTACCACTAGCAATTCAAAGGGAAACTATTTTGATGTGTTTCTTTCCTTACATCACAAAACATTGGAATTCTCTACCCCCTAATGTCTTTCTTAATAACTATGACATGGTCCTCCTTAAAAGGCAAGTTTTCCATTTTCTCTGAAATTCTTGAGAGAATTTTTCTCTTCTTATTTCTCACACTCATTAACCATCACCATATTTCAATTACAGCCCAGTCTCATTGTGGACTTCTATTCATGACTGGAGCTTCCAACATAAAAAGGAAAAATGTAAAAACAAATAATGTAAATTATCAAAGCCTTGCATTCTCATGGCAGCATTACACACGACAGCCAGAGAAGGGATGTGAATGACGACTTTTCTTTGTCTGTTCCTTGAGCTACCTTCCTAATGTGGGAAAAAGCAAACAAGTATGAGTGATGAGTAAAAAGTTCTCATGCAACAAAATATTTGTATCATGTTTTCCTACAAAGCTTATGACACCCGCAGCACAAGTGAAGAGTAATGCACTTCTAAAAAGAGGAAAACTATGACTAAGAATACTATGTAATCTAATGATATAAGATCAATACACTTCATTTTAATAAAGAAAAGAAAAAAATTTGATGCAATTCATATTTCATTTTTTGTTTGTGATATTCACATATAATTCACCAAGCTCCTTTCTAGGGAAGAAGAACATTACTAACCCTAAAAGTGTTAGATACTTTGCCATCATATCCATAGTCTATAATCAGAGCAATGCCACCATCTTCTTCTATTCTGTTTGCCATCTCTCCACACAACACTGCAGCTTCTGGACTCACTTCCACTTCATCACGGGTTTCTTCAGGCTATAAAACCAAAGATATACGAAAAATGTGGTTATGCAACAATCTTGTAATGTGACAGACAATAGAACAGATAACTGTTTCATAAGAAAAAGAGAAATTCAAAAGAAAAACTACTTTTGGTTACCAGAAGAGTTCTTACTTGAATAAATACTTTTGATGCAGGTGTAGCAGCCCGTGATAGAACATATCGAAGATGGTGAGGCCCATCCCCATCATCTATATCAATCAGAACTTCTCTCCATCCATTCTCTGTCCTTCGAATCTTGTGAACAGGTAGCACATCAAAGAACTCATTTGCAAGGAAGACAGAAAAACTTTTTGGAATGGTACTGAGATGCCTGTGCCAAAAAATCGGTGACCCAGTGGTTGTGATATTTTTCTTATAGTATAATTCCTCTTCACA
>JAUUEG010286698.1:0-15363 GCA_032361445.1 Panulirus gracilis | reverse complement strand
TTGCAAAATGTTCCTATTACTTCTGGCCTATCAAAGTTGGCTAGAAAGATAATTTTCCTTGCTTTATAAGTAAACATTAATACTACTCCTCTTAAAGCATTGCAAAGATTCTTTGTAAACATATTCTTTCATACTTATCTCTCTTTTCTTCACTGTCAAGGTAATAAAAAAAATGGTTTATTAGAGACTATTGGTATACTATATTGATCCATCATCCCCCTTGTCAGACCAATCTTAGACAAAAAAGATAAGCTGCTAACCAATAATTTTGACTGAAGTATTACAAACAGTATAGATTAAGAGAGGGAATAAAAGGTTTTATCCAGTTATCTTAATGATTTTAGCCGTATATTTTATACCACCAGAACTTTTGACCGAGATTCCACATTAAAGCAATGCTAGTCAAACTAACCAGAATAAGTGTTAGAGGGAAAATGTTAGGGTGGTTAAGACGCTTTCTATCTAACACCATTCTTAAGAGGCTTTCTATCTGACACCATTCTAAGTATTCAAATTTGGAGAGCTGTCACAGAAAAAGAATATTGAATAAGCAGCCCCAAAAGGGACCATGTCAAGCCCATTGCTAATCCCAATATTAAATACAGAAATGAATGAATCCAATAATGTAAAATACTATGCATTTGCAGGTGATATTTGCTTCAATGTTGAAGCCAATGATGATGGTATAATCCTACAACAAATGCAAATTATAATCAATCTCTTTCATCTCTGGGAGGATAAATGGGGCATAGACATTAATGCCACAATATCATGTTTCCAGTGCAGTGCTTCTTCAGAATATTAGCTACAAACCCTCCCATGTTATAATATAGTAGTAATGTGATTAGATACAAAAATTACATAAACTTTTAAACCTGATTTTTAAGTCCGACTCTCATGTGGAGAAAACATACAGAAACTGGGTGTCCTGTTTAGATGTGGAAACTTCTCTTCTGAACAGTTGCTCTGTATATACAAGGGATTGATTTACCCTTGTATGGAGTACTGCTCTCACATTCAGTGCGGCTCTAGATCTGCATCCTTACTTGACAATCGAAAGTGATTTGGCTTATCAACTGTCCCAAGCTAACTTCCAAACTTGACCCCTTTGCCCTACAATGCAATGTTTGCTTACATTCCCTCTCCTATAGGTATTACTTTGGTTTCTGATCGCAAGAGCTGGCTGCTTGTGTGTTCACACCACTAGCTAGATCATGCAATACTCAGCAAGCTGCTGCTTCATGTGATTATTGTGTGGCCATCAGCAACTCTGGGTGGGATGTTCTGATACTTGCTCCTTTCCCTACATGTTAAAGCTCTAGAACTATCTACCTTCTCATGTCTTGCCCAACAACTATGACCCAACATATTTCAAAAGATAGGTTTTTCACTTAATCAAAAATTTGTAAATACTTTCCCTTGTCTTTTCTTTTATTGCTTCATAATTCTCTCTATATCTCAACTAAGGCCCTGCCTTGATGTGGAATTTTGTCCATGACTGGTGCTTTTAACACACACACACACAAAAAAAAATGTTTGGACATTATGAGATCTTCATCAAAAGCCTAGGAAGCTGACAGGAAAATAATAATAATTATCTATAAAAAGAAAAACAGCCTACAGGTCTGTAGCTGCTTGCAAAACAGTACTAGATAAAATTGAGTTGGCACAAAATAAAGCTCTGGGTATTCCAACCGAAGCACTTAAAAACCACTCCCATATCAGAAGCAAACTGTGAACGTTTGGGATATTCTACAAGGAAAAGAATGAGGAAAACATGCAAAAGTTTTACATTACAGCTCACTTTCTGTTGAAAGATAGTAAACTGTAAAACTCATTTTTCACAATGAAAAGAGAATTTCACTCTTATATTGGAATCCCTCATCAAACTAAAAACAGCCATTATAAAGGCAAGGAAAATATAATTAAAACTGAACCTTCCTGGACAAATTTCGTCCCCCCTAATAAACATCCATCTTATCAACAGAGCCAAAAATAGTCAACCAAACATTCTAAAAGCTATTTTTGGGATTAACTTCACACAAAAATATCCTAAATTCAAGGAAATACTTACAGATAGATCTAAAACAGAAGTGAACAGGATTTCATGTAATGGTTCAGTCTGTCAGCTACTGCACAAATGGGGTGAACACTTAATGGAATGCACTGTACAAAGAATGCTGAATTCACTCACAATTTTAAAACACTAGAACAGGCATCATGCACTTTACAACTGGTATCATTAGTATGAGGTGTCAATTCAACCAGTGTACTAGAATCTTTTTGAACCCCCAAACCAAAACATTCATTGTTAGCATGCAAATGTTAAATGTAATTGAAAATCAATGATAGAATATTTATCATTACTTCCTCGAAGACTCCATCACACTGTGGTATTATGGGAAATGAGAGAGTAAGTACAGCAGCAAGAAAATCTTCCAGACTATTAGAAATATGTGATAAAAATCCAACTCTTGTTAATAAGGATGTTACTAAAAAAAATCTCAAAATCCATCCTATTGAACAAAGACTTATTGACCTCTGTGGGGTAGTGCTTAGTGTTACTGACCATCATGAAAGCATGGACTGCCTAGGATCAATCCCACATTGATACGAATCCTTGCTGTAAAAGCTGGTCCACAGCACATCCACCTGGTCATCCTTCCCAAGGACCTCACTAATAAAATGGGTACCTGGCATAGAGAAGTGCAACCATATGTGTGTACATGTACATACATAGAGGTAACGACATGGTATGTACATACAAGGGTAAAGTTGGGGCAATACAAGGGTAAAATTCTTGCTCCATGAAACACAAATATTAATCACGGACGCCACACATCTTTTGGAAGACATAAATCTGAAAGACATTGGTGAACATCAGAAAAAGAAAACCAATTACTATGACAAAGTCAAGACTGAGGCACAGCAGAATCAAAAAGCACATGTAGCAAACAGGTCTGTCAGATTACCCAAACTGCTGAAGCATTTCCTTTGAACTGTCATAGATGTTATGAAGCATGCTCCCTAACATCAATACATCTTTACCACTAGGAGGAGGCAACTATAATGACAAAAAATTCAAAATAAAAGACGTAACATCCTTTTTGTCAAGTACTGGGAAACCTTAAGGATTGGCTATGATACTTTCTTCCCTCGAACAGCTAAGCTGTGGAACTCTCTTCCTTCTTTTGTCTTACCCTTTTCCTATAACCATTCTTTCTATACGAGTCAGAGTCTACAAACACCTGCAGAGCCATAATCAATTCCTATAACCTTCTACTTAGGCATTTTTCTTTCACCTGAGATGGCTCTCTCTAGAGAAGGTTTTGCTTGTCACGTCGGTCATTAAACAAAATAAAAAAGATCAAATTAGTACATCGTATCATCTCAATATCCAGCTGATACTGTCACCACACTGCTCTAGATTCAACAGGAGTCTAAGTAAGGAATGCGGTATTGTTAACGTTAAGCACATCCAACTAATTTGGTGAGATCTAATTTGATTGAAAGTTTATCCGATCTTTTTTTCTTTATGTATTTTGAATTATTCTCACCTTCAGTACTACCGGAAACCCCTAATCTTGGTGTTTTCCCTCACCCAAAACTCCGGTACCAACTAGAGGTTCCCCACTAACGATGGATGACCGTGTTGAGGAGGATCTAAAAAGGTAATGATTTACTGTACAAACAACCATATTAAACACCATAATTTCATCTTCCAAAAACGAGGAGGTTCACGACGGGGAATACTATGGTGGGACCTATCGGATAAGGCAATTCCGGGTCTCGCACCATACATGACCTTTAAATATTCGATATGCCAGTGATATGTTACTCTAATGACCCGTGCATCTCCCCACTAGCATAATCTTTCACATATCAACTGAAAACAATTATAGATTTACGCTGCTTACATAGCCAGATGTAGACATTAAAATGTAAACGTTTATGCCAGAAGTTATAACACTCATTAAACAACATGTGAGTTAGGTAAAATACGCAACCTTTCAAAAGTTTCCAACTTTGCTGCACAAGAGCCAAGGATTTGGGTTCGATTGGATGAAAATAACTCAAAATTAAAATGGTTCGATATCATAACAGTGAGTCAAGTAAAAAGGTCATTAATAATCTATTTTACATTGTGATTACTTATGAGACGCAGTAAACTCGATGGGTAAAATTCTTAAGTATTACACATGATATAGTAAGTCTAAGTTAAAGCCAAAGTTGGAATGATATATTAGTTTTATAGATAAATAGATGTTTAATAATTTGCCTCGTAATATTACCGAAATTAAAATTCATGCTTAAAAATGAATATTTCTAAACATGCTTAAAAACTTTGTTGATTAATAAAAGTAATTTTTGCGATTTAGTTAAGAACAATAAAGTATAAATACACTATGAAATGATAATTTTAAGAATTTTATATCAAATATTTACTTTGAAAGAGTTTAAAATCGTTTAAAAGAAAAATGATAAAAAATACATTATAATATTCCAATTTTGAATCGCATGTGTTGATGTCAGTGACAGTGTGAGGCTGGCAGGAGACCAGTAGAGGCTGGTGGATATCTACCAGCGATGATGTGGCGCTTTCTGCTCTTGTATTCCCTCTGTATTGTTTTCCAACCCACCAATGGCTACGTTGAAGATTATTACTGCGGTGAACACAATTGCTATGAACGTAAGTTTATATTTTGTTTAAGATATTAGTGGGTTTTCTAGAGCATCACACATGTTTACATTGGTTACAGCTTGCGTCATCTGGTTGTTGACCTGTGAGGCACGTCCTGGTTGTTCCGGGTCTCTGGACAGCTGTAGCTACATGTGCCAGGTCACCACACCTGTAGCTCCCTACTGGAATCAATGACCTTATTCGTGGTACACGGGACCACAATCCTTAGGGTTAGAAGACCAGTATTAGATGGTAGAGGTTGAACTTCAGGGAATTTCTGAAGGAAACGTGAGGCTTATTGAACTGAATTTACTAATATATACCCATTTAAAAAGGCTGAGGCTTTTAGCACTGCCTGAGTGTATCCTTACACTGGATGAACTATTTATATGGACACCAGGGGCGTATCAAGAGGATGGGTTACAGTGGACAATCAACCCACTGAGCTAAAAACACGAGAAACTTCATAATAATGATTATATTTTTACAATTATTAGAACGTTTCTAACCTCTCGAAAGGAAAATGATTAACCAGTTATTTTCCGTTTGTGTGCTTTACACTTTGGTTATGATCAGTGAAACAACCCTTTCGTTTTCACAACCTTCCTGAAATACTGACAGGTTCTATATAATCGAAATTGTCTCTACCAACCGAAGCACAACAGTTTATCTCATTGGAAGCTTCCAAGAACTGTTACCAGCTCCTTTATGTTATTAAATATTATAGATTAATTTTCATTCAAAACTGGATGACAACATCTGCATTTCACTATGAAAACTTGACTAATATTAGTAGTTGAATTTGACATCCAAATAACTAAAAAAAAAAGTGCTAAGTTTTCTAAGATACAATGTGTTCATAAATACCACGTACTTTTAAAGCTTTTCATCATTGGCTAAGCAACTTCATAATTCGCCCTCCCTTTGATATAATACTGGAAATGTGCTCTCTGTGTTTTGACAGTAGTAACATCTTGTTTACACGGCTGTCATGTATACTGACAGCAGACAGCTATCTAAATTGCTTCTGTAAATTTTGACAGATGAGCTTATGACACAGCTGCCATGTATTTTGTTTACGGTGGACTGTTGTTGTGGTATGAGAAATCATTGGTTTATTTAAAGTCCTGGTAAGTCCAGGTTAGATGTACCACAGATGTAGCTTTGGAATGTGAGTGATTTTGTCATGCAACAGTAATGTATTAAAAGGGAAATGGAAGAAGAGGGATGGAGCATATATGTTAATGAATAAGGATAATTGACCAGTTTAGCTAATTTTCTCTTGGTAATATAGTAGTGTATGGTGTTTAAAGAATGGACTAAGAGTTGCAGAACATGTGGAGTATTTTTATATATGTTATTCTGTAGTACTTAAAAAAGGTCATATTAGTGTGTTGTGAATATTAGGGAAGATGAGGTAATTTAACCTAAAGATAGGGAAAACAAATAAAGTCAACAGAACTTATGAAAACCTTACCTAATCTCCTTGGAGGAAACATACCAGATACACCTCTACCCTACTTTAGCATTGCACCAACCTTCTACAAGCAGCCATTCCATAAAGTCCCCAGCAGCACCTCACTTTAATCCTTTTTTGGTCTGGAATCAAATTTTTTGGCCCTTCCCAGGTGTGTAAAAAAATAAAAAACTATTTTTTTGAATGATGAAAAGCTCTGCAAAAGATGTAGAAAAAAATGCTTCTATTTTTTTCTTTTTAAGATTTAAGACAACTGTTACTAATTTAGGATAGATGCATTATTGACTGAATTGGCCAAGTCAGTCATGTGTACATAAGATACATTTGTCCATATTTTCTCATGTGAATAGGTGCAGAAATTGTATTGTTTGTGTCTTGCAAATTAAGAACTTGGCATTTGTAGTTTAGGGAAAGCTTGCTGTACTGGGCAATCCTAAGTATGGGCAGCAAGGGTTTGGCTGTGGGCAGTTTATGAAGAGTCTTAGGAAAGAGTCACAACTGTACACCATGGTCATTGACAGGTCACTAAAGCCTTTTGACAGCTCCAATGATTCATCCTTTGTTTGGGTTACCACAATTAGCCAGCCAACAGAGTGAACAGAATTCAGCTTGTAGCTGGAAACCATGTAACTTTGTCAAGGAAAACAGTGCCCTCGCTGCACTTGCCTTGCATGAGGACAGTTGTGCTGAAACAGTTGATGCTAGCAAGATTTTTAAGGATTTTATTGACATTTTTAGAAGTCTTTAACCTAATTTTATATCTGTCCCCATGCACAGCAAGGTACAAGGCCTCCCATGCTGTTTATTGATCACATCTTTCACCTGTGTTTTGGAACCAAGCATTGAAAATCATTTTCACCATACCCTTCCATCTCCAGTTTGATTTCTTCCTTGTTCCCTCCACTTCTGACATATATATTCTTGGTCAACATCTCCTCACTCATTCTTTCCATATGTCCAAACCATTTCAGCTCTCTCAACCACAGTCTTCTTATTACCGTATGTACCTCTTACTACTTCATTATGTTTGCCATTTACTAATCTTGGTTACACATCAACAATTGAAATTTCCTTGCCAAATACACTATTCTACTGCACATTCTGTGTGATAGGAATGAGGAATATAAAGTGGATGGTGTAGTCATCTCTATGTTAAAGTATACTTCAATCCCATAGTAAGAAATGTTGTAGCCATTGAGAATGTCAACTTCAGTTTATGGAAATCAGATATAAACAGTAGAACTAATTTGTAGGCCCTGCACAAATGCTGTAGGTAGATGAAATATTTTATGATCTGTTAGCAGAAATTTGTGGTGAACAAGATCTTATTATAAAAGATTTTAATTACCAATGTGTTGATAGAGGAATCCCTTTCCATTAACTCTGGGCATGAACTCAACCTAGATTTGCTTGATAGTGCCCTAATCCAATTAGTAGAGAAACCACTCATGATGAGAACAAGATACAATTCTAACTACAAATGGGAATCTTGTAAACAATGTTGAAGTTGAAGGAAAGTTTTGCACAAGTGATCACAGACAAATCACTTTTCAGATCACTTTCAACAGTGTATGTAATCTCTCCATGTGACCAAACCATTTCAAAACACCCTCTTCTGCTCTCTCAACCACACTCTTTTTATTACCACACATCTCTCTTACCCTATTATTACTTACTCGATCAAACCACCTCACACCACATGTCCTCAAATATCTAGTTTCTAACACATTCACCCTCCTCCACACAACTCCATCTATAGCCCAAGCCTCGCAAACATATAACATTGTTGGAACCACCATTCCTTCTAACATAAAAATCTTTGCTTTCCGAGGTAAAGTTCTTGACTTCCACACATTCTTCAACGCTCCCAGAACTTTCGCCCCCTCCCCCATCCTATGATTCACTTACGTTTACAAGGTTCCATCTGCCGCCAAATCCACTCCTAGATATCAAAAACAATTCACTTCTTCCATTTTTTCTCCATTCAAACTTACCTCCCAATTGACTTGCCCCTCAACTCAACTGTAACTAATAACATTACTCTTATTCACATTTACTCTCAGCTTTCTACTTACGCATACTTTACCAAACTCAGTCACCAGCTTCTGCAGTTTCTCGCACGAATCAGCCACCAACGCTGTATTATCAGCGAACAACTGACTTGCTTCCCAAGCTCTCCCATCCACAACAGGCTGCATACTTGCCTCTCTTTCCAAAACTCTTTCATTCACCTCCCTAACAAACCCGTTCATAAACAAATTAAACAACAATGGAGACATCACACACCCTTGCCGCAGACTTACTTTCACTGAGAACCAATCACTTTCCTCTCTTCCTACACGTACACATGCCTTACGTCCACGATAAAAACTTTTCACTGTTTCTAACAACTTGCTTACAACACCATATATTCTTAATACCTTCCACAGAGCATCTCTATCAACTCTATCATATGGCTTCTCCAGAACCGTAAATGCTACATACAAATACATTTGCTTTTCTAAGTATTTCTCACTTACATTCTTCAAAGCAAACACCTGATCCACACATCCTCTACCACTTCTGAAACCACACTGCTCTTCCCCAATCTGATGCTCTGTACATGCCTTCACCCTCTCAATCAATACCCTCCCATGTAATTTACCAGGAATACTCAACAAACTTATACCTCTGTAATTTGAGCACTCACTTTTATACCCTTTGGCTTTGTACAATGGCACTATGGAAGCTTTCCGCCAATCCTCAGGCATCTCACCATGAGTCGTACATACTTTAAATAACCTTACCAACCAGTCAACAATACAGTCACCCCCTTTTATAATGAATTCCACTTCAATACCATCCAAACATATCAAGTGACCATTGAGTGATTTTGAGTATAATGGTAGAGTTAACTTAGAGGGAGGATCATATGTTGGGTCTTAAATGGATATGGCAGTTGAAATGGCTTATTTTTTCTCTAATTCAAATTTTGCTAATTTTACCCGTCCTGGTGAGACACCTATTTGTTAACCTGGGTAGCACATTAAAGATTCATTTGTTCTACTTCAGACAGATGATTGTTGGGCCCAGAAATATCTTTGGAGTTGCATTTGTTGAAGATGTAGGATTGTTTACTGGGTTGATTTTATGGCAGTTCTCCACATTAAGCATTTTTGGTTAGGGAGATACTTGAGCAATATACTGATGATATCTGGGAATTACCACTTTGAAATTGCCATTGGGGCTGATTCTAAATTCTTATAGTAATGGACATGGATGGACTGAAACATGGCCCAGTGATGGCCTTTTCAGATGAGAAGAAGAATTATTAGTATGAGAAAAGTATACCTAACTCTTAAAGGTGGAAATGTTATAAGAATAGATAAAAATGAAATGAAAAGAATTTCAATTTAATTGTTTTAGGTAAGGAGGTATTATCATAGCAGTCAGCCCTCATGTGGCGAGTCACATGTTAAGGATTCAGGCCTTTGTGGCTGGGACACATGCAGAGAGCTTACAAGAGCAGTACCCAGAGTATAACATTAGAAGCAACATTATCGCAAATGGAAAAGGATTGTTGAAGAGTAATGATAGGAGGAGAGTTAGTAGGGGGGAAGGCTTCTGATTCCATTGGCTAGGGGAGAGATGGAAGAAGAGCCAGCCTAGATATGCAAGCAGTACTGTACTCCGTACAGTACTGGAGGAATGAGACCCCCTGTAGGTATGCAATAACTTTCAGAAGAGAAATGATTTTAACATTTATGCAACATCCCCAGGTTCTGGGAAGTAGATTTTGTGATTTTCATGATGTGCTGTTTCCAGGATAAAGTGGAGGATATGGCTATACTGAACTTCTTTATGTTATTGCAGGGTTGAATTGGAGTCTTTTGAAAGACTTAGGTATCTAAAGGTAAGAGTGAAATATGCAGTATTCATAAACAAAATAGGACAAAAATTCATATTTAGCATTCATGTTAGATAATTCGTTATTTAACCTAGGTTACCATTAGATGTTTAACAAGTCTGATACTTTCAATCCTAAAAGTTGTTTTCAAAGTTCAAATATTGGGCACCACCTTCAGTACTTTTGGAAAATTATGAAATATTTGCAATTTTTTACAGATTATCATCACTTTTATTGATCTGTTGCATTACTAATAATATGTCTTTGTGTCATTTTAATTTCCATGCATGATTTAAATTCTCTTATTTTTCCACAACATTGCTCAGCTAGACGTCAATGGTATTTGTGTGGTAAAGATTACCATTTGTACTTTCACAAGAAATTTCCATTTCAGAAATGGGATAAAGTTGCAGATAGTAATAGCATGAGACATCCGTCTATTGTCTCATTATCACTGACTCATATTCAGATAAAGCATACAGTAGAACAGTTCCTAACTTTTGTGTGTAAGAGGGACAGACAAGGGATGAACAAATAATGTCCTTGGCTCGCTAGCCTTATGAAAAATTCTGACATTTGAGATTCTGCTCAGTTGTAAATACATCACACTACAGCTACATTAGTATTTAATTTCGACTGTGTGAAATATAGCTAATACATAATGAATATCCATTATTTAGACTAAGTTCATTGTAAAAGGATCCAAACTAATGCTAGGTCGGTAAACTTGAATAATTCCTTCGAACTTTCTACATACATCCCCACTTCAAAAATGAAGGTCCTAGGTGTGAAATAGAATCCTAAATTATTTTTGCTGGGATCCATATGTTAGCAGGGGATGCACATGTACAGAGAGTACAGATCAACAAAGTCTTTCTCTGCCTTACCTGGAGTTGTTTAAGAATTGTACAAACTTTTAGCTGTGATATTTACAGATGCCACAACAGAGAAAGATAAATGGTTGTTGAAGGCTGTGTCTTGTAAGTATACACAACTATCAGATCTTATACATGCTTGGTATGCTTTGTAGGCATTTATCAAGACCTTTCATGAATATCTTTACTAGATTGTCCATGGCGTTTCTAATGGCTGAGTATATATATATTAAACAGTTTTACGCCCCAGATTTTAAGAAGTTTTCTCATGCTGTACTTATTTTTTGTATTTACTCATTGTACTTATTTTTTCTTTTGACTGACATAACACATGCTCTCCAGTCAAGGCCATCTTAGGTGAGAGGAAAGTAGAGGAAGAAAAAAGATTGAAATAATATATCAGAGTTCCTTTGGTGTTTATAGTTTATAGACCTGACTTTTGAAGACGGAAGTGGTGTAGGAATAGGGAATAGATTTTTCGTATGGAATAGTTATATTCCTTTTGGATGATGGATTAAGACTAGGGTAGCTTGATTGAGAGGATTCTTTCCTATCGTAAGATATTGAGTAACTCTTCAATTGGGAGGGCCAGTGATTTTAGGAAAAATGTTGGGTTTCGTAATGTAAAAGCAGCTGAAACACATATTAAATCAATATCTTTTGTGATATCTGGTCTTCATTTACAAGCATTTGTTGGCATCTCCTGCATTCTTGTAGACACAAATGGATTTCATCATATTCTCTGCACAGACTTGACCATGTCACATCTTACGGCTAACAAAATTACTTTTTGTATATTTCAAGTAACGTATTTGAATATGAGTGATTCTTGGCGGATCATTGGTTTTCTTGATTTTAGAAATGTTTTTGGTACTTTTTCATAAATTTACATGCATTTACAGGTAAATGGAATCGATTTACATGGAATTGATTGCATGAATGCATTATTAGCAGATTCCATTTGTGTCATCAGAAATGTAAAAAGATGCCAGCATCTGCTTGTGACAAGAAGACCATAGGTGATATATTTTTTAAACTTCATTAGAATTAAGATAACTGCTGGCTGCTTAAAGTTGAGTGAAATTTTCAAAGGTTTTGTTGATTTATACAAGTGTTTTATGAAGTTTTATATTACCTTACCCCAAATTATTCTGATCTTCATAGTCTTCCTTACTATCAGAATATTTGATTTTGGAGAATAAGAAAAAATGGCCCAAAGCATGCTCCCTAGGCTCTAATCTCTTATCCTTTTTGAAGTACGACTTTACTACAAGACAATCTATGAGATTCTATATTTGATAAAGCATCAGGACTTAACTTGAAAATTACTCTTTTCTCTAGAGCTTAGCATTTAACTCCTTACATGTTTCCTCTTTTTTTTTTTTTAGTAACCTTTCCTAATGATTTTCTAGTAATTATATGCACCTAAATTGACAATTTCCTCTTTTTACATTTTTGGAACTTTTAGATGTCTTTTCTTGCTCATGTTATTCAGAATTTCCCTTATCCATGTCTCTTATTCTGCTGTACTCTTTGCTTGCCATCTTCATAGTACTGGAAATTTTCACTTGACATATTGAACCATATCTCTGTTCTTTGATTCCCTCTCTCCATATCATACCATTGGTGACTATTTACAGACTCTGTCTCTTCCTGTTCAGCTTCAGTATTTTCTCCTTTCTGTTGATTCCCTCATTGCAGACTTTGAAAAGCTCTTGTAACACTGTGCCATATTCTGACTTTGGAATTATGTTTCAGAGTGTTTCTAAAACACTGTATGGCTGAGTATAGTTCCTTCCCATATAGGGCCATTGGCCTTGAGTGTTTCTTGAAACTTTTGGTTTATCTTTTTGTAGAAAGACTAAATCCACTCACCCTTTTCATTCTCAGTTCTTCGTTGTTGCCATGTTAACTTAAGGAAATATTTAAGAAGAGTCTCTTATCCTGTTAAGCTTTGTTCCAGCCACTGTGGTAATATCTTTAACTTTCCAAGTACAGTGCCTAAACTCCATTACATTGCTGACAGTTTGTAATTCATCAGACAGGAATGGATTAAGGGAAAGGAGTACCCCCCGTAATAGCTTAGGGGAAAATAGTAAATTATGGTAAAAGTAGGGGAAAATAGTAAATTATGGTAAAAGTATTTTAAAGATTGGTTAATGGCAATGCTTTTTTGCACTAGGGGCACAAGACAGATCAAGATTTGTCGCATTGAGCACAGAAAGTACAAACTAGGGCTAATGGATGGGTACAAACCTGTCTCCCTTTTGTTATTAATGGGACCAACAAAGTTCAGATTTTGTATTTTTACAGATTTTAAAGATATTTGACCTAGTTTGTGGCTTAGGTATATTGTAAACTTCACAAGTGTTTGCTTTTTTAATGTAATGCAGGTTCTATATGTTATTTGATACTGATATTTATTTATGTATGTATCTATAATTACCTAAGGACCCCTTTTTAGGGAGCCCAGTGCTACCCAGGACCTCTTTCCAGAGGCTTATGCAGCTTTAACCTGTGCTACTCTCAGTAGCAGGGAAACATATACTTCTTTAAGGTAAGAAGTTCTTTGTTGAGACTGAATTCCCAATGATACAGCCTCACCAAAGTGGTTTTTGATTTGCAGTGTAACCTCATACAGGTGGAGTCTGGTGAAATCTTTGTTCTCTGTACGAAAAAGTCCTCGTAATACTTAGAACCTCTTTCTAAAGGTTCCTGCAGACCAAGGGTATGCTGCTTTCAGTATTGAGGAAATGTCTTTCAGGAATCAAAATCCTACTGAAGCCTTTATTAACAGTTTTGTTGCATTCAAAGCCCTCTTCCCCATTTCATCTGACTGATGTTGGAGTTTAGTATCCTCCACTGTGAGTACTCTTTTGAACTTATCATTCAACTTGAGCTGCTCATTAACTGATGGTATACTTGTAATGGGTTATCGAATTATTTTGGATCCTTTCCTGCCTTGTCCTCTGTATGTTTTTCAGGGCTGAGCATATAGTCATTACTTGCTCTTTTTTACCACTCAAATGCTTGCCTGCAGTTTGGCTTCCTATTTCATATCCACTCTACATCCTTATGCTCTTTTGCTTTTTGACATGTTTCCTCAAACTGTATATCTTTCTTTTCTACCCTTTTGTCTCTGTTTACTACCGAATGTATGCATGGTCTAACCTTTTTGTTATAGATTTCACAAAAGTTTCTGTAACAACAGTTTATATTCTGGCTTTGCAACTCCAATTCTGTAATTTATGTTCTCTGTGAAATTTTTTAACTACATAATTTCCATGATTGTATTACCTTTTTTAAGTCTGGTCCTCTTTATATTTTATGTTTTCTAACTGTATACTCAATTTCAAGTACCACATTGAATTTTTTTTTCATGTGGTGTATCATATCTGGTACTTTCTATTAAATTTTCATGTTTTCCTACTCAAGGACAAGATCTAGGACAGATAGTATATCAACCACAGTGATTGTATTGTTCTCATTGGCAAGTTGATGCAGGAAATTTTCCTTACACACTTCAAGAACTCATGTCTCAATAACTCTTTCTATACAGGAATCTAGATTTCCCCCATAAATAAATAACTCTCTTTTGATAGAACTGTACCATCTGAAATAAGTGTGTATATTGCTGCTTCCTTCACCATTCTGGTCTGTACCTTCATTTTTTCATTGAATAGTTATTGTTTATTTGATCTTTTTGTAGGATTTTAAATTATCAACATTGTTGTACTTGCCTTTCCTCTAGGTACCATTTCTATTTTCTTTTTTAAATGGACCTTCCATCAGTATATTTTTAAAATTTTTCTCTTTTTCTCCATGTATTCAAATTCTCTCTTTGTCCTTATGTATCCATCCAGAAAGATGAGGTTGGATCATCCCTCCTCAGTAGATTTCACCACTTTATCAGGTTTGGAATCTCTTATTCAGTCCTTAAACTCCAGCTTGTTTTCTGCCACTTCATTTGTGTACATTATTTTCAGTGTCCTTTGCACCACATGGTATGCCTAGCTTCTTAGTACTAGTGGTGGGATTGATCAGTTGCCTAGCCTCTTTGATAGCTCCCATGTTTTAATTTCTGACTGCATTCTTTGTCTCTGTATTACTATTTCTTTGCTTTATCCCCTCTGATTGATAACCCTAAATGCTTTACTTCTCGCATCTCACTTCCAACACATCTACCCTCCTCTGCACAACCCTGTCTATATGTTTGAGGACAATATGTAGTGTGAGGTGGTTTGATCGAGTAAGTAATGAAAGGGTAAGAGGGATGTGTGGTAATAGAAAGAGTGTGGTTGAGAGAGCAAAGAAGGGTGTGCTGAAATGGTTTGGACACCTGGAGAGAATGAGTGAGGAAAGACTGGCAAAGAGGATATATGTGTCAGAGGTGGAGGGAAGAAGGAGAAGCGGGAGACCAAATTGGAGGTGGAAGGATGGAGTG
>JAUUEG010286697.1:0-21565 GCA_032361445.1 Panulirus gracilis | reverse complement strand
TTCTTATGATCGTTGTGATAACGTCTTTCTCTTTGAACAGCGAAGTTTGGGAATTCTCTTCCCCTTTTTCCCCTCTCAAGAGTCGGGTCTGCTAACCTCTGAGGAACTCAGATTAATCTCTTCTGTGTTTTGTTTTTTAATCACAGTCTCTTTTTTTTTCCTTTCTATCCGAGCTCATCATGATTTGAGGCATGTATCATGTTTTGTACTTCAAAAGAAAGGAAGTTTAGAATGTTATGTTTTCAAGAGTATTTGTAGAGGTAGTGTGTAGGGTTGTGCCGCAGATGTAGTGAAGTGTAGTTGTAGAGGAGAGCAATACTTTCCCTGTTGTTACAACGGGTGTTAGTGTAGTTGTAGATGTGAGACACACCCTCCATGGTGGACCAGTTGATAAGTGTTACGTCCACTCTGATTCATACGTAGATGAATCATTATTTGTTCATATGATTTTTATTTATCTTATGGTTACTAACTGAATCTTTTTGTGTGTCCTCAGACCTACGGCCAAACACAGCCTCCAGCAGCCCAAGAAGAAGTCTGGCACGCCAGTGAACAGATCAGAGAGCCTGAAGGAGAAACAGCATGGACGGGTGAGTTGATGTGCACGTTCTTGTGACACGCGATGTCGGTGTCAATAACAACCTAGCCCCTTGCCGCGCGGGCAGCGTCCCAGCTGGTGCTGTACCACGCGTCGTGCCCACCTTCATTGTGTGTGTGTGTGTGTGTGGGTGAGCGAGTGGGTCAGTATATAGTTAGGTTTGCGGTCTAGCACGTATACACTTCACTGGGACCATCATGGAACGTGAGGTAGTGTGTACTTGGGTCACTGGCATGCGAATGAATTATTAGATTATTGATCGAGAGATAATTGATAAAGAGGAATGGGAATGTAGGAGATAAAACACAACCTTAGGGAACGCCTCTGAGATTAAGATAGAAAGGAGAGGTCCGTCCATCAATTATGAATGCAGTTGACTGATTTGGGGGGGGGGGATGGAAATGTGTTTGTTGGTTTGTGAGGCAAACGGAAGGCAGAGGAATGGGAGGTTATTGTCTCATGCATAGCCTTGACCCTGCCAGAACCTTGGAGGATGTTAAGGATCATGACGTATTCCCTAGAGTCTGTAGGAGAGAAGGAGCAGATATGAGGTTAAAATGTTGTCAGTAGACCTTAACTTATGGAAGCTATGACATTTTTTATGAGAGAAGACCACAAAACTCAGGGTGGTAAAGGGAGTGAAGAAAGAAATCATAATACTTCTGCAAGATTAAACTTTTAAGCTATAGGACAATACGTAGGAGGGTTAGAGCGGTTTCCTTCTCTCCGAAACAGGCTGAGCCAATACATTCATCTTAGAGGAGGGAGAAGGACTAGTCTTATAGCAGAAGCAAAATGGGTGATACGTCAGATAAGCGAGCTTAGGGGGCGCGAGTAGAGGGACACCGTCCTACCTACGTGCTGTTCTGGTCTCCAAGGACAAGAGTGCTGGACAGACCTTGTGATGAGAGAGTTTCACGGAACGTCTTGCGGCAAATCACTGATGAATCTGTAGGAAAAACAAAATGTCAGATTCACCCAGAGTTGAATGAGAGAGGAAGGTGAGAGCAGATGGCTGTGGTCCTGTCTGTAGAAAAGAACTAATAGTGTCATGGTGATGGAAAATTGAAGGAAAGTCGGGTAAGCAACATTCATCATACATTCTTGACTGAATACCAGGAAGATCTGTGTGAGGGAAGTGGAGAGGCCGGCAGGTTTCCTGCGTCTAGTGTTTGACCTTATGAACAGTAGACTTGCAAAGTTTACCAGCGGAGATTAAGGCAGAATGAGGATGAGGGAAGGGAAAATGTTTCCGTGTCTGACATTCCCGTGTGGAGGAAGAGCAATCAGACCGTAGTGAGGAGAGACAGCCGGAAGGGTGAGAGGAGAGACATCCTGGAGGATGAGGAGGTACACGTCTGAGGATGAAGGTAGAGAGTCCTCAGGATGTAGGAGAGACAGCCCGAGCGTGTCTTATGTTGTTGTCATCACATATTCCACCCTCGATGCGGAAACCATGATTAAAAAAAAAAAAAAACGGTTGAAGATCAGATGCTGTGAAAGCATCATTCAAAACTTGAGTGTCTGGGAGGAAAAGTAAGACTTGGGATGACAAACAAATACTGCTCCTTAGAGTTAAAGAATATGAGTCCCAGGACCGTGTTCCTTGGCGAAGCTTTTCTTCCTGACCGAAGTGCCAGGGTAGAACACTGACCCCGAGAGTAGCTACGTAAGGTGCAGATGAAGCGAGATACACGCAAGGTACACCTGAGTCACACCTGAGGGGTGATGTACGTAAGTTAAATTAAGGAAATGACTTGAGGAGGAGGAGGAGGAGGAGGCAGGTGTCACAATGAGAGACAGGCGGAACCAATACTTGTGGTCTGTGGTCACGAAGCCCGTGGCGACACCAGACCCCCGGGTACTGAGGGCCATATCCTCTGCACATTTCCTGGAGTTGAGAGACCTGTCGGGGAAAAAATGGAGAACGAGGGGAAAAGCGTGAGGGAGTATGTAGTGCAGATGGACGGGGATCGAGGAGGTCGTCCATTGTACTCTGCGTGTAATGTGAGGGAGGAGAAGTGTATGAAAGGTGTGCCTCTTTCCCTAGTGTGTAGGAGAGCTCAGTGCAAGAGCGCGGAGGCAAGAGTATATCGTTGGCACCACTACATGTACCCCAAGTGTTTTCATGGTACTTCCTTTCTACTAGGTGTACCCTAGTGTTCATGTGGTGTTATCGTGGTACTACCTCACCTTTAGATGTACCCCCCAGTGTTCTCGTGGTACTGCCTCACCTTTAGATGTACCCCCAGTGTTCTCGTGGTACTTCGTCACCCTAGATGTACCACAGTGTTCTCGCGGAGATACCAACTCCTTATCTTAGGTATAGACATCTCCACAAGATGGCTCCGACCTTTAACTAAAGAACACTGTGTGCGACGAACGCCAGGTGTTTAGATTGGGAGAAAGAATAGCATGACTGAGGAGGATGAGGTGTGTCCTAGAGGCCAGGCAGCGAAGGGAAAATGCAATGTAGGAAGAAGGAAACCAGAGGGAGAAGCAGGAGTGAGACATGTAGGTGATGCTGCAATATTAAGCGAGTGTGGTAGAATGGAAGTACATTTCCGCATCCCACAAAAGTGAAATATTTTAGTATTTATTTCCCTTATGATCATTAGGCCTCTCATATACAGCCATGAAGATGTTCTTGATTAGCAGTATTTTGAGACAGGGATATATATATATAGATAGATAGATAGATAGATATGTTATGATTTTGTTTTGCTACTAGTTTTTAAGACCATATAATTCATTTACAGTAGCCGCATCCCTTCTTCCCTATGGGAGGTGTGTTCGGTTATGAATGTTAGCTTGGAGTTACGTAAGGCTTGTAGGGTTTATTGTGGAGTGAAAGGTGCGGTGGAACCCCGTAGTGGGTGGAGGGTGGAGCGAGACTTTTAACGCGTTCCTCTTCTTGCAGAAGCGGACGAGGGAGAGCAGGAAGCACAGTGACCCTAACATTCCCACCTCCAAGTCAGGGTAAGTACAGCCAACGCCTTTTCAGGGGCACCGTCCCTCTGCGACCACACCACTTCCATGCAGTGGGTCGGTCGCAGTGGGAGGGTGTCTCCCCGTTACCATACCTTGTTATAAAGTTCGAACCTGGACGATTGTGCAGATGGTCGACTTGTTATGCATTGATGTTTGCCAATTACCTGTGTGGACCATGTGTGTGGCCACCGACAGAGGAGCGTGTGATGTGCGGTGGACGCGTCTCGTTATTTTACACCGAAAGTTTCGTTTCCTTCACGTGAGACGTCAGAAAGTTGCAGGTTGTTGGTAGGACAGCTTAGGCTGTCAGATGTTGGACTAAAGGAGCCAGTAACGCTGGCATTATCTTCACCGTGGACCGGCTCGCCGCGCGTCCGGTTGTATCATCGTTCACATCAAAGGGTGTTTTCGTGTCCCTTACAGTCATAACCTTTATGGCTTGTTCACGGCCATCCCTCAGTTACGCCTCTCATGGCCATCCCACCGGGGACACCTCCCTATATCATGGCCAGCCCTTCCAGCACACCATCCAGCAGCGTAAGTCTGCCCTGATCCCTCCCACTCACACTGACCAGGTCCTATGATTATTGTCCTCTCAGCTGGGTGCGGCTCTGAACACGAGTGACTGTGTTGCTGCTACTCACAACACACGAACTTCTGGTTGTTTGGCACCTCCTAACACCCAGCCAAGGACCTTGTGTGAGTGCCTTGTCCCCTCCCACAGCCCTGTCCCCTCCCACATAGTCACGTATTCTGTAGTTGTCATCTTTCCCTTCCCTCACCCTCTACACAAGTTCCCTGAATCCCACCACTCACACTGAGCGATCTCCGCCAGCTTCTTGGGTTAGAATAGCCACCAGAGTTGTCACTGGCCGGGCGTTGTGGTTCATCCAAAGTGCTTTGTGGCACAAGCCCGTCCTTGGCACTATGGTTAGGGCAGTGCCGGATGGATCTAGTCACTGTTAAGAGCAGTGTCTCGCACAGTCCTCACGGTGTAGAACATAGGGGATCCATTATCATTGTTGTGTTGTGCGTCTTGTTATACAGTGAATTGGTTTATTTTAGTGGAGTGACGTTATCTTGATAATGTCACTGATGTTATTACCCAGACATGAGTCTTTACGGTCCTTGTGTTTTGACTGGTTGTCTTCCCACACGGTACCCTCCATTGCCGTGAGATTCTTAAACGGCCAGAGCCTAAACAGGAAGTAAGCGTATCAACTCATACGCCGTATCAAGTCTCATGGCGTATTGCGTATCAAGTCTTATGACGAATCAAGTCTTATGATTTGCAAGGCGGCATGCTTGGCTTGAACACCAGCGTCACCGGGTATACGTTAATGTATCCCCAGCCAGCAGGACGTCTGCTACTGGTAGCCTAGCTCCGTCCCGGACGCTTGCGGGTGTGGGACTTTTCGGTATCCTCAGACCGTCATGTGTACGACGCCCCGCGCATGACTAGACATCATGCGCTCAAATGACACTCGAGGGACGACACATCGCCGTGTGAATGATGATTTTAAAACCCCGCTTAGCCTAGAGATTCGTCTTTACGAACTAAGTCATTCAAGGATCACCGTTCGGAGCAAACACTCGTCTACAAGTTGCCTGAGTGAGAATGATTTTATGACTTTGAACTTAAAGTTACATTTAGCCGTTTGTTTGTGACGTAGAGCTGGACAAACGGGAGGAGAGATATTGTATCGTTACATTGTGTGTCACAGGCTGGCCACGCATGGCATCATGTAGAGGCCTTTGTACTAATTAGATATACCCCGCTCCCCCGGGGTGGTTACACTGAGTGATGAACGGTTAGTACTGGAGATTAAACTGAGTGCCAAGCAGATGCCTGTGGTGGTCATACTGAGTACTCAGCGGTTCCTGCTGTTGGTTATACAGAGTACTGAAAGATTACTACTGGTGGTTATATTGAGTGCTGAGCAGTTACTATTGGTGGTTATGCTGAGTGCCGAGCGGTTACTACTGGTGGTTATACGGAGTGCTGAGCAGTTACTACTGGTGGTTTTACTGAGTACTGAGTGGTAACTAATGGTGGTTATACCGAGTGCTGAGCGGTTACTACTGGAGACTATACTGAGTGCTGAACAGTTGCCTGTGGTGGTCATACAGAGTACTGAGCGGTTACTGCTTGTGGTTATACTGAGAGCTGAGTGATTAATACTGGGGGTTATACTGAGTGCTGAGCGCTTATTAGTTTTGGTTATGCTGAGTGCTGAGCGGTTACTATTGGTGGTTATACTGAATGCTGAGCAGTTACTACTGATGGTTATACCGAGGGCTGAGTGCGTTATACTGATGATTATACTGAGTGCTGAGCAGTTACTTTTGGTCGTTATACTGAGTGCTGAGTGGTTACTACTAGTGGTTATACTGAGTGCTGAGCGGTTACTACAGATGATTATATTGAGTGCTGAGCGGATACTGCTGGTGGTTATACTAAGTGCTGAACAGTTTCTAATTGTGGGTATACTGAGTGCTGGTGATTATACTGAATGCTGAGCGGTTACTACTGGTTGTCATACTGAGTGCAGAGCCGTTACTCCTGGTTGCTATACTGAGTGCTGAGTGGTTACTACTGGTGGTTATATTGAGTGCTGAGCGGTTACTAGCAGAGATTATACAGATTGCTGAGCGTTTGCCTGTGGCGGTCATGCTGAATGCTGAGTGGTAATTGCTGGTAGTTATATTAAGTGCTGAGTGGTTACTAATGGTGGTTATATTGAGTGTTGAGCGGTTACTAGTAGTGTTTATTCTGTGTGCTGAGCGGTTACAACTGGATATCATACCGAGTGCTGAGCGGTTACTACTGGTGGATATACTGAGTGCTGAGCAGTTACTACTGCTTGTTATACTGATTGCTGAGCGGTTACTACTGGATATTATACTGAGCGCTGAGCGATTCCTTGTGGTGGTGACACTGAGGGCTGAGCGGTTATCCTGGTGGTTATACTGAGTGCTGAGCGGTTACTACTGGTGGTTACGCTGAGTGCTGAGTGGTTACTACTCGTGATTATACTGGGTGCTAACCGGTTGCAACTGGTGATTATAGTGAGTACTGAGTGGTTACTACTGGTGGTTAGACTGAGTGAGGAATAGCTAATACTGGAAGTTATACTGAGTGCTGAGCGGTTACTACTGGAGATTATACTGAGTGGTGAGCGGTTGCCTGTGATGGTCATACTGAGTGCTGAGCGGTTACTGCTGGTGGTTATACAGAGTGCTGAGCGGTTACAAGTGGTGGTTATAATGCGTGCTGAGCAGTTACTACTGGTTGTTATACTGAGTACTTAGCGGTTACAACTGGTGGTGATACTGAGTGCTGAGCATTTACTGCTGGTGGTTATACTGAGTGCTGAGTGGTTACTACCAGATACCACACTAAGTAATGAGCGGTTGCCTGTGGTGGTCATACTGAGTGCTGAGTGGTTATTCCTGGTGGTTATACTCAGGGCTGAGCGGATAGTACTAGTGGTTATACTGAGTGTTGAGCGTTTACTACTGGTGGTTATATTGAGTGCTGAGCTTTTACTACTGGTGGTTATACCGAGTGCTGAGTGGTTCCTACTGAAGATTATCCTGGATGTTGAGCGGATACTATTAGTGGTTATACCAAGTGCTGAGCGGTTACTACTGGTGGTTATACCGAGCGCTGAGTGGCTACTACTAATGGTTATACTAAGTGCTAAGCGGTTACTACTAGATATTTTACTGAATGCCGAGCGGTTGCCTGTGGTGGTCATACTGAGTGCTGAGTGGTTACTATTGGTGGTTATATCCGAGTGCTGAGCAGTAACTACTGGTGATTATATTGAGTGCTGAGCAATTACTGTTGGTGGTTCTACTGAATGCTGAGCGGTTACTACAGGGGATTATACTGAGTGCTTAGCGGTTACTACTGGTGATTATACTGGCCGCTGAGCGGATACTACTGGTGGTTATACTGAATGCTGAGCAGTTACTACAGGTGGTTATACTGAGTGCTGAGCGGTTACTACTGGCAGTATTACTGAGTGCTGATCGGTTACTATAGGAGATTATACTGAGTGCTCAGTTTCTACTGGTGGTTATACTTATTGCTGAGTGGGTACTACTGGTGGTTTACTAAGCGCTGAGTGGTTACTACTAGTGGTTATACTGAGTGCTGAGCGGTTACTACTTAATATTTTACTGAGTGCTGAGCAGTGTCCTGTGGTGGTCATCCTGGTTGCTGAACAGTATATGCTGGTGTTTATACTGAGTGCTTGCGGTTACTACTGCTGGTTATGCTGAGTGCTGAGCGCTTACTACTGGTGGCTATACTGAGTGCTTAGCGGTTGCTACTAGTGATCATACTGAGTGCTGAGTGGTTGCTACTGGTGGTTATACGAAGTGCTGAGAGGTTACTACTGGTGGTTATACTGAGTGCTGAGCGGTTGCTACTGGTGGTTATGCTGAGTGCTATGAGATTACTACTGATGATTATACTGAGTGCTGAGCTGTTACTACTGGTGGTTATACTGAGTGCTGAGCAGTTAGTACTGGTGGTTATCCTGAGTGCTGATTGGTTACTATTGGTGGTTATACTGAGTGTTGAGCGGTTACTACTGGTGTTATACAAAGCGCTGAGCGGTTACTACTGGTGTTCATACTGAGTGCTGAGCGGTTAATACTACTAGTTATGATGAGTGCTGAGCAGTTACTACTGGTGGTTAGACTAAGTGCTGAGCGATTACTATTGGTGTTTATACTTAGTGCTGAGTGGTTACTACTGGTATTTATACTGAGTGCTGAGTTATTACTACTGGTGGTTATACTGAATGCAGGGCGGTTATTATTGGATATTATACTGACTGCTGAACGGTTACTATCGGTGTTTCTGCTGAATGCTGAGGGGTTACTACTGGTGGTTATACTGAGCGCTGAGTGTTTACTACTGGAGGTTATACTGAGTGCTGAGTTGTTACTACTGGTGGTTATGCATAGTGCTAAACGGTTACTAATGGTGGTTACACTGAGTGCTGAGCACTTACTACTGATCATTATACTGAATGCTGAGTGATTACTACTGTTGGTTATACAAAGTGATGAGCGGTTACATCTGGTGGTTATGCTGAGTGCTGAGCGGTTACTACTCGAGATTCTACTTAGTACTAAGCGGTTCCCTGTGGTGCTCATACTGAGTACTGAGCTGGTACTGCTGGTGGTTATACTGAGTGTTAAGCGATTACTACTGGTGGATATACTGAGTGCTGAGCAGTTACTTCTGGTGGTTATGCTGAGTGCTGAGTGATTACTACTGGTGGTTATACGGAGTTCTGAGCAGTTACTACTGGTGGTTATACTGAGTGCTGAGTGATTATTACTTGTGTTTATACCGATTGCTAAGCGGTTACTACTGGAGACTATACTGAGTGTTAAGCATTTGCCTGTGCGGTTCATACTGAGTGCCAAGCGGTTACTGCTGGGGGTTATACTGAGTGCAGAACGTTTAATACTGGTGGTTATACTAAGTGCTGAACGGTTACTACTGGAGGTTAGGGATAGTGCTGAGCGGTTACTAATGGTGGTTATACTGAGTGCTGAGCACTTACTACTGGTCATTATACTGAGTGTTGAGTGGTTACTACTGTTGGTTATAAAAAGTGGTGAGCGATTACAATTGGTGGTTATGCTGAGCTCTGAGCGGTTGCTACTGGTGGTTACACTGAGTGCTTAGCGGTTAATACTGACGGTTATAGTGAGAGCTGAGCAGTTTCAATTAGTGGTTATACTCAGTGCTGAGCGGTTTCTAATTGTGGTCATACTGAGTACTGAGCGCTTACTGCAGGGGATTATACTGAGAGCTGAGCGGTTACTACTGGTGGTTATACTGAGTGCAAAGCCGTTACTACTTATGGTTATACTGAGTGCTGAGTGGTTACTATTGTTAGTTATACTGAGTAATGAGCGGTTACTAGTAGAGATTATACTGAGTCCTGAGCAGTTACCTGTGGCGGTTATGCTGTATGCTGAGTGGTTATTCCTGGTGGTTATACTGAGTGCTGAGCGATTACTACTGGTGGTTATACTGGGTGCTGAGCGGTTACTACTGGTGTTTATTCCAAGTGCTGAACGTTTATTATTGGATATTATACTGAGTGCTGAGCGGTTACTACTGGTGGTTATACTGAGTGCTGAGTGGCTACTGTTGATTTTATACTGAGTGCTGAGCAGTTTCTATTGTTGGTTACACTGAGCGTTGAGCGGTTACTAAAGGAGACAAAACTGAGTGCTGAGCGGTTACTACTAGGGATTATTATGGGTGCTGAGCAGTTACTACTGGTGGTTATGTTGAATGCTGAGAGGGTACTACTGGTAGTTATACTGAATACTGAGCGGTTACTATAGGAGATTATACTGAGTGCTGAGCGGTTACTACCGGTGGTTATACTTAGTGCTGGATGGTTACTACTGGTGGTTATACTGAGTAATTAGTGCTTACTACTGGTGGTTATACTAAGTGCTGAGAGGTTACTACTGGATATCATACTGAGTGCTGAGCGGTTGCCTGTGGTGGTCATACTTAGTGCTCAGCGGTCGCTGCTAGTGTTTATACTCGGTGTTTAGCGGTTACTACTGGTGGTTATGCTGATTGCTGAGCGCTTACTACTGGTGTTTATACTGAGCGTTGAGCAGTTACTACTGGTGATTATACTGAGTTTTGAACGGTTGCTACTGGTAGTCATAGTGAATGCTGAGTTGTTACTACTGGTGGTTATACTGAGTGCTGAGCGGGTGCTACTGGTTGTTATACTGAGTGCTAAGTGATTACTGCTGGTGGTTATACTGAATGCTGAGCGGCTACTTCTGGAGATTATACTGAGTGCTAAGCGGTTGCCTAAGTTGGTCATAATTAGTACTAAGCGGTTACATCTGGTGGTTATACTTAGTGCTGAGCAGTTACTACTGGTGGTTATACTGAGTGCTGAGCTGTTAGTACTGGTGGTTATAACGAGTGCTGAACGGTTACTACAGGTAGTTATACTGAGTGCTGAGCGGTTACTACTGGTGATTATATTGAGTGCTGGTCGGTTACTGCTGGTGTTTATACTTAGTGCTGAGCGGCTACTACTGGTGTTTATACTGAATTCTGAGCGGATTACTACTGGTGATTATGCAGAGTGCTGATTGATTTCTACAGGTGGTTAGAATAAGTGCTGAGCGATTACTACTGGTGGTTATGATGAGTGCTGAACGTTTACTACTGGTGTTTATACTTAATGCTGAGCGGTTATAACTGGTGGTTATACTGAGTGCTGGGCGGTTATTAATGGAGATTATACTGAGTAGTGAGCAGTTACTACTGGTGGTTATACTGAGTGCTGAGTGGTTACTAATGGTGGTTATACTGAGTGCTGAGTGGTTACTGGTGGTGGTTATACTGAGTGCTGAGCGTTTACTACTGGTGGTTATACTGAGTGGTGAACAGTTACTACTGATGTTCATACAGAGTGCTAAGCGGTTGCTACTGATGCTTATACTGAGTGCTAAGCTGTTACTACTGGTAGTTATGCTGAGCGCTAAGCGGTTACTACTGGTTGTTAGATTAATTGCTGAGCGATTACTACTGGTCGTTATACTGAGTGCTGAGCAGCTACCACTGGATATTATACTTAGCACTAAGCGGTTAACTGTGGTGCTCATACTGATTACTGCTCGGTTACTGCTGGTGGTTATTCTGACTGCTGAGCTGTTACTACTGGTGGTGATACTGAGTGCTGATTGGTTACCCTGGTGGTTACGCTGAGTGCTGAGCTGTTACGACTGGTGGTTATACTGAGTGCTAAGCAGTTACGACTGGTGGTTATACTGTGTGCTGAGTGGTTACTACTGATGGTTATACTGATTATTACTGGAGACTATACTGAGAGCTGAGCCATTGCCTGTGGTGGTCATACTGAGTACTGAGTGGTTACTGCAGGTGGTTATACTGAGTGCTGATCAATTACTACTCGTGGTTATACTGAGTGCTGAGCGGTTACTATTGGTGGTTATGCTGAGTGCTGAGAGGTTACTAATGATGGTTATCCTGAGCGCTGGGCGTTTCCTACTGGTGGTTATACTGAGCGCTGAGTGATTACTACTGGTGGTTATACTGCATGGTGAGCGGTTACTACTGATGGTTAATATGAGTGCTGAGCGGTTATTACTGGTGGTTACACTGAGTGCTGAGTGGTTGACACTAACGGTTATAGTGAGTGCTGAGGGGTTTCAACTGGTGGTTATACTGAGTGCTAAACAGTTACCAATGGTGATTATACTGAGTGCAGAGCGGTTACTACTGGTGGTTATACTGAATGCAGAGCCGTTACTACTGGTAGTTATACTGAGAGATGAGTGATTACTACTATTGGCTATACTGAGTGCTGAGGGGTTACTGGTAGAGATTACACTAAGTGCTGATCGGTTGCTTGTGGCGGTCATGCTGAGTGCTGATAGTGTTTATTTTGTGTGCTGAGCTGTTACAACTGGATATTATACCGAGTGCTGAGCGGTTACTACTGGTGGTTATACTAAGTGCTGAGCGGCTACTACTAGTGTTAGAATGAGTACTGAGCGGTTACTACTGGAGATTGTACTGAGTGCTGAGCGGTTACTACTGGTGATTATACTGAGTGCTGAATGGTTATTATTGATGGTTTACTGAGTGCTGAGCAGTTACTATTGGTAGTTATACTGAGTGTTCAGCGGTTACTACTAGATATCATACATTGCTGGACGGTTTCCTGTGGTGCTCACACTGAGTGCTGAGCGGTTACTGCTGGTGGTTATACTGAGTGTTGAGCGGTTACTACTGGTGTTTATACTGAGTGCTGAGCGGTTAGTACTGGTGATTGGACTGAGTGCTGAGCGATTACTACTGGTGGTTATACTGAATGCTGAGTGGCTGCTAATGGTGGTTATACTGGGTGCTGAGTGGTTTCTTGTGTTCAGTAGTAACTCCTGGTGGTTATCCTGAGTGCTGAGCAGTTACTATTAGTCGTTATACTGAGTGTTGAGCGTTTACTACTGTTAGTTATACTGAGTGCTGAGCGGTTACTACTGGTAGTTATTCTGAGTGCTTAGCAGTTACTACTGAATATTAAACTGAATGCCGAGTGGTTTACATTGATGGCTATACTGAGTGCTGAGTGATTGATACTGGTGGTTATACTGAGTGCTGAGTGAATAATGCTGGTGGTTATACTGAGTTCTGAGTATTCACTACTGGTGGTTATACTGAGTGCTGAGCGGTTACTACTACTAGTTATAATGAGTACTGAGCGGTTACTCCTGAAAGTTATACTTAGTGCTGAGCGGTTACTACTGGTGGTTATACTGAGTCTTAAGTGGTTCATATTCGTGGTATAGCTAGTGCTGAGCGGTTACTACTGGTGATTATACTGAGTGATGTGCGGTTACTGCTGGTGCTTAACTGAGTGCTGAGCAGTTACTACTGATGGTTATACTGAGTGCTCAGTGGTTACTGCCGGTGGTTATATTGAGTACTGAGCGGTTACAAGTAGGGATTATACTGAGTGCTGAGTGGTTGCCTGTAGCGAGTGGTTGGTTGCCTGTAGCGGCCATACTGAGTGCTGATTGGTTACTGCTGGTGGTTATAATGAGTGCTGAGTGGTTACTACTGCTGGCGATAATGGGTGCTGAGCGGTTACTACAGGAGCTTATACTGAGTGCTGAGCGGTTACTACTAGTGGTTATACTGAGTGCTGAGTGGTTACTACTGGTGGCTATACTGAATGCTGAGCGGTTACTACTAGAGATTAAACCGAGTGCTGAGCGGCTGAGTCTGGTGGTCATAATGAGTGCCAAGCGGTTACTGCTGGTGGTTACAATGTGTGTTGATCGATTAATACTGGTGGGTATACTGAATGCTGAGTGGTTACTACAGGAGATTATACTGAGTGCTGAGCTTTTACGACTGGTGGTTATGCTGAGTGCTGACTGGTTAATGCTGGTGGTTATACTGAGTGCTGAGCGGTTACTACTGGATATTATACTGAGTGCTGAGCGGTTAACTTTGGTGGACAAACTGAGTGCTGACTGGTTACTGCTGGTGGTTGTACTGAGTGCTGAACAGTTACTACTGGTCGTTATGCTGAGTACTCAGCGTTTACTACTGGTGGTTATAATGAGTGCTGAGCAGTTACTACTGGTGGTTATAATGAGTGCTGAGCAATTACTATTGGTGGTTATACTGAGTGCTGAGCGGCTAATACTGGTGATTATACTGAGTGCTGAGCGGCTAATACTGGTGATTATACTGAGTGCTTCGCAGATCCTACTGGAAATTATACTGAGTGGTGAGGGATTACTACTGGTGGTTATACTGAGTGCTGAGGAATTACTACTGGTTGTTATAGTGAGTGCTGAGTGGTTACTATTGATTGTTATACTGAGTACTGAGCAATTACTACTAAAGATTATACTAAGTGCTGAGTAGTTGCCTGTGGTGGTCTTAACTGGTGCTGAGTGGCTGCTGCCGGTGTTTATATTGAGTGCTGAGCGGCTACTACCAGTGGTTATACTGAGTGTTGAGCTTTTACTAATGGTGGTCATACTGGGTGCTGAGTGGTTACTACTGGTGGTTATACTGAGTGCTGAGCGGCGATTACTGATGATTATACTGAGTGCTTCGCAGATACTACTGGAAATTATACTGAGTGGTGAGCGATTACTACTGGTGGTTATACTGAGTGCTGAACAATTACTACTGGTTGTTATACTGAGTGCTGAGTGGTTACTATTGATGGTTATACTGGGTACTGAGCAGTTACTACTAAAGATTATACTGAGTGCTCAGTAGTTGCCTGTGGTGGTCTTGATTAGTGCTGAGTGGCTGCTGCTGGTGATGATATTGAGTGCTGAGCGGTTACTACCAGTGGTTATACTGAGTGTTGAGCGTTTACTAATGGTGGTCATACTGGGTGCTGAGTGGTTACTACTGGCGGTTACACTGAGTGCTGAGCGGTTACTACTGAAGATTATTCTGAATGCTGAGCGGTTATTATTGGTGGCTATACTGAGTGCTGAGTGGTTACTACTGGTGGTTATACTGAGTACTGAGTGGTTACTACTGGTGGTTATATTGAGTGCTGAGCGGATACTACTGGATATCATACTGAGTGCTGAGCGGTTGCCTGTGATGGTCATATTTAGTGCTAAGCGGTTACTGCTGGTGGTTAGACTGAGTGCTGAGCGGTTACTACTGGTGGTTGTATTGAGTACTAAGCGGTTACTACTGGTGTTTATACTGAGTACTGAGCGGTTACTACAGGAGATTATACTGAGTGCTGAGCGGTTAATAATGGTGGCTATACTGAGTGCTGAGTGGTTATTATTGGTGGTTTTCTGAGTGCTGAGCACTTACTATTGGTGGTTATACTGAGTGCTGAGCGGTTACTACTAGATATTGTACAGTGCTGAGCGGTTTCCTGTGTTGGTCACACTGAGTTCTAAGCGGTTACTGCTGGTGGTTGTACTGAGTGTTGAGCGGTTACTACTGGTGGTTATACTGAGTCCTGGGTGGTTTCTATTGGTGACATACTGAGTGTTGAGCGTTTACTACTGTTGGTTATACTGAGTGCTGAGCGGTTACTATTGATGGTTATACTGAGCGGCTACTACCGGTGGTCATATTGAGTGCTAGGCGGTTATAAGTAGAGACTATACTGGGTGCTGAGTGGCTGCCTGTGGCGGTCATACTGAGTGCTGATCGGTTACTGCTGGTGGTTATAATGAGTACTGAGTTGTTACTACTGCTGGTTATGATGAGTGCTGTGCCGTTGCTACAGTAGATTATACTGAGTGCTGAGTGGTTACTACTAGTGGTTATACTGAGTGCTGAGTGGTTACTACTGGTGGTTATACTGAGTGCTGAGCGGTGACTACTGGTGATTATACTGGGTGCTGAGCAGTTATTACTGGTAGCTATACTGAATGCTGAGTGGTTACTACTGGAGATTATACTGAGTGCTGAGCGGTTGCCTCTGGTGGTCATACTGAGTGCTGAGCGGTTAATGCTAGTGGTTATACTGAGTGCTGAGCGGTTTCTATTGGAGATAATACTGAGCGCTGAGCAGTTGCCTGTGGTGGTTACACTGAGGGCTGAGCAGTTGCCTGTGGTGGTTATGCTGAGTGCTGAGCAGTTGCCTTTGGTAGTTATACTGAGTGCTGAGTGGTTGCCTGTGGTTGTTATACTGAGTACTGAGCGGTTGCCTGTTGTGGTTCTACTGAGTGCTGGGCGGTAACTTGTGGTTTCTTTTCGTTTTGAGAGATGTGAGGGTTGGACGTCAGTGGATCGAGTACTGGCAATGTATGTAGCGACCTCTCCACCTGCGGTCTCATAAACAGAGGTGTCCATCGATAGTTCTCTGACATTCAGTGAGTAGTCATCTAGGATATGCCTGAGTCCATGGTCGTGCATCCATGTTCGAGAAAGTGAGAGTGGAACCTTCGTTAACGTGTCAATTTGTTTGTTTTCAGTTTACCAGGGCACCGACGAGTGGAAAAGTGGAAAGGATGCGTATTGTCTACCGTGAAGCAGGGGCCACGTGGGAGTGGATGTATCAATAACTCTGACTGAGCGAGAACTCTTCTCTGACAATGGGAGGAACGTATTATCAATACAAAAAAATATTTTCATGATAGATAAGACAGATCTTATGTTGTGCAATAGAGTGGTGTTCCTAGTAACAAGTTAGCAGGACAAGTTACACCACGAACAATGGAAGGGGTTATGGTAATGACCGAGTGGCCTATGCCAATGTTCATTTCAATAGTGCCTCTTACGTCGAGAATTTCATTCGAGATACTTTGAAGGAATGGGTAAAAGTCGAGCATTGAACAAGTTGAGTGCGCATTAATGGTTGAATCATAATGAGTATCTGTTTTTGCGCCGCTGTCTAGAAAGATTGTGACAGGCTTATCCTGAAAAGAACCCACTAAATCAAAACTTGTAATGTGACGAGATGCCAGAGAACGAAAATATCTTAAGAATTCTTTATGAGATGGAGTCCTATCATGAGACGGAGATTGTCATTGTTGATTATACGACGAGAACCTGTGTTAGATGACGTCTGTCTAGCTAATACTCGGCATTCCACTGGCATGATATGAACACATGCTTGGTGGTGTTGGGCGCGAGCGGCTGTCCTTTGACTTGAGGAAATCATGACTCGGTCGGCAGAATCGTGACGACCGAGGCTGTGATACGTGTGTTCTGGTCAAGGCTCACGTGAGTTCGAATCTGTTACTAAGGACACATATCCACCTAATGTCCTGGTTGCTCACAACATAAGCACGTAACTGTATTTGTGTGTTTGTGTTCACTGATTCGCGTTCTTTGACTCCGAGACGAATTAGTACGTTGGCCACTAGGATGCTTCTTGTCTCTTTGGGAAGCCGACACCATTCCCCCCCCCCCAAGTGTTTCGGTGTTACAATAACTATCTTTCTTTTGAGTGTAATTCAACACTTTTGTTACTGACCCTCAATGACGGGTGGATATTGTCATTAAGTAAACCCCGTCATACGTCTGCAGGCAAGTCTTTCAGGGTGAAGGTGATGTGTGATAATCGCATGAGTGTTTGCACGTGTGTGTGTCAGGTTTCATCATGGCTGATATCCATGTTGCGGATTCATTAGCCAGCCTAACTAATCTCATTCCTCCATGTAAGGTACTCCAGTGATCAGGGACTGACGTATCATCCATACAAGTTAAGAGCACGTAAAAGGACATGTAGTAAACTATCTGAGAATGATTCCTCACAAAATAATCTAAAAAATTTTTGAATTCTTCCCAAGATGTACATTTTCGAATGTTATCTGAGTCATTAACCCTGACGCAGTCGTTAGGCTTGTTGAAATCAATGAGCTTTTTAGCAGCCGATATAAGCGCTCTGTCTCCTGAACCACCATTATATTCAACAATGTCTTCCGCAGTTCTAATCCACCGATCAAAATTTGTCAGTTTACCATCAGATATCTCGTGTGATTCCCCTGGCGAGTGTTAGTGTAAGAACAGTTTTTGTGAAGGAATTGTTTGTCCCAAGTTCCCGTGATGTGGAGGGGGAGGTGAGTGTGGGTGAGGCAACATGTGAGAAGGTTTCTGTGGGGTCATCTGTGTCACCAGAATCTGTCAAAACATCTTTGTGCGACGTCGCCAGTTTAGAAGGCTGTTCCCGTTTATGATAAGAGATTCTCGGTCAGTTTCTAAGTACATATGAACCTTTACGTCTATCACTTTGAATCTTGTCGGACATGTATCAAAATCAAAGTTAAAGGAGGCACATGATAACCAAAAAACTTAAGACATAGATAACTCTATTTGCTGAATCGAAAATACATATCATGATTCTTATCTGAAAATGTTGTAATGAACTGAAGTCATAAGCTAAAAAAATTAACACAATAAATGATTTTACCAAAGGTGTACTTAACACTATATCATTATAAGACTATATATGAGAGGAATCATCACTAAAAGAATATCATGATTACATAAAGACACAAGAAGGAATGTATGGAACAATAAATGGAACCTTAGATTAATTGGTGAAACTACGAAAATGTAGGACAACGGATGATGACGATGACGCGACCAGGTTGGTGTGGACGGGATCGTAGACCTTGCTTGAGATGTCTCGATGTGATGGCAGTGCTGCAGCAATGTGGCGCTGTGTGGATTTCCTCTTCTTAGTGACCCAGTATCAATAGTGCAACAAAGGCGTATCTTCGATGCAGGGAGGTATGGGCGATGGATCACGTAGTTGGCCGTGGATTCATCCCTTAACGTCCACAGGAGAGAGCGCCAGGACTGTGTCAGGTAGGCTTGTGTGAATGGTGGGAGCACCAGGCGTAGAAATATGTAGTAGGTGTGATGGTCGTCCGCGGTCACGTAAGACCGAGTTGGTATGGAGATCGGGTCCTTCTTCATTCAGTGGGACTCAATGAAGATCAGGTGGTCTTTGCAGTTTCATTAGAAAAATAAGTACGTACAACTATAGCACTCTGGATTATGGTCGTATGACACACTACGACACATACTAGTGGACGGTGTGACAAAGCTGGTCAGTGTTTCCACTCAGGTAACACTAGTGGGCAGGTTATGTTAGAGTAGTCATCACCCATTCAACAACATGTTCAGACAACAAATCAGCTCTTATGTGTTCAAACAAGAGGTCAGCTCTTACGTGTTGAAACAACAGTTTAGCTCTTACGTGTTCAAAGAACAGATCAGCTCTTACGTGTTCAAACAGATCACCTTTTATGTGTTCAAACAACAGGTCAGCTCTTAACGTATTCAAACAACAGATCAGTTCTTACGCGTTCAAACAACAGATCACCTCTTACGTGCTCAAACAACAGGTCAGCTTTTACTTTTTCAAACAATAGATCAACTCTTACGACTTCAAACAACAGGTTAGCTCCTACGTATTCAAACAACAAGTCAGTTCTTACGTGTTCAAACAACAAATGAGGTCTTACGCGTTCGAACAACAGGTCAGCTCTTGCGAGTTCAAACAACAGATCAGTTCTTACGTTCTCAAGCAACAGATCAGCTCTTATGTGTTCAAACAACAGATCAGTTCTTACGTGTTCAAACGACAGGTCAGCTCTTACGAGTTCAGACAACAAGTCAGTTCAGACGTGTTCAAACAACAGGTCAGTACTTACGTGATCAAAAAACAAGTCAGATCTTACGTGTTCAAACAACAGATCAGCTCTTACGAGTTCAGACACATGATCAACTCTTATGTGTTCAACCAAGAGATCAGCTCATATGTGTTCAAACAAAAGATCAGCTCTTGCAGGTTCAAAACAACAGATCAACTCCTACGTGTTCAAACAACAGATCAGCTCTTACGTATTCAAACAACAAACCTGCTCTTACGTGTTCAAACAACAGATCAGCTCTTATGTGTTCAAAAAACAGGTCAGCTCTTACGTGTTCAAACAACAGATCAGCTCTAACGTGTTCAAACAACAGGCCAGGTCTTACGTGTTAAAACAACAGATCAGTTCTTACGTATTCAAACAATATGTCAGTTCTTACGTGTTCAAAGAAAAGGTCAGCTCTTACGTATTAAAACAACAGATCAGCTCTTATGTGTTCAAACAACAGGTCAGTTCTTACGTGTTCAAACAACAGATTAGCTCTTAGGTTTTCAAACAACAGATCAGCTCTTGCGTGTTCAAACTACATGTCAGCTCTAACGTGTTCAAACAACAGGTCAGTTCTTACGTGCTCAAACAGCAAATGAGCTCTTACGTGTTCAAACAACAAGTCCGCTCTTACGTGTTCAAACAACAGATCAGTTCTTACGTGCTCAAGGAACAGATCAGGTCTAAAGTGTTCAAACAACAGATCAGTTCTTAAGTGTTCAAACAACAGATCAGTTCTTAAGTGTTCAAACGACAAACATCTCTTACGTGTTCAGACAACAGGTCAGCTCTTAGGTGTTCAAACAACAGGTCAGTACTTACTTGATCAAAAAACAGGTCAGATCTTACGTGTTCAAACAACAGATCAGCTCTTACGTGTTGAAACACATGATCTACTCTTACGTGTTCAAACAAGAGATCAGCTCTTATGTGATCAAACAAAATATCAGCTTTTACGTGTTCAAACAACATATCAACTCTTACGTGTTGAAACAACAGATCAGCTCTTACGTATTCAAACAACAAACCTGCGTTTACGTGTTCAAGCAATGTATCAGATCTTATGTGTTCAAACAAGAGGTCAGCTCTTACGTGTTCAAACAACAGAAAAGCTCTAACGTGTTCAAACAACAGGTCAACTCTTACGTGTCAAAACAGCAAATCAGTTTTTACGTATTCAAACAACGGATCAGTTCATACGTGTTCAAACAACAGATCAGCTCTTACGTGTTCAGAGAACAGGTCAGCTCTTACGTGTTCAAAGAAAAGGATGGCTCTTACGTGTTCAAACAACAGATCAACTCAAATGTATTCAAACTGCAGAGCAGCTCTTATGTGATCTAACAGGTGAGCTCTTACGTGTTCAAGCAACAGGTCGGCTCTTACGTATTCAAACAACAGATTAGCTCTTGCATTTTCAAATAAGAGATCACCTCTCACGTGTTCAGCCTACATGTCAGCTCTTACGTGTTCAAACAACTGGTCAGCTCTTACGTGTTGAAATAACAGATCAGCTCTAAAGTGTTCAAACAACAGGTCAGCTGCTACGTGTTCAAACAACCGATCAGTTCTTACGTATTCAAACAACAGATCAGTTCTTATGCGTTCAAACAACAGATCAGCTCCTACGTGTTCAAAGAACAGGTCAGCTCTTACGTGTTCAAAGAAAAGGTCAGCTCTTACGTGTTCAAACAGCAGATCAACTCTTATGTTTTCAAACAACAGACCAGCTCTTATGTGTTCTAACAGGTGAGCTCATACGTTTTCAAGCAACAGGTCAGTTTTAACGTGTTCAAACAACAGGTCAGCTCCAGCGTGTTCAATCAACAGTTCAGTTTTAACGTGTTCAAGCAACAGATCAGCTCTTAGGTGTTCAAACAACAGGTCAGCCCTTACGTGTTGAAATAACAGATCAGCTCTCACTTGTTCAAACAACAGGTCAGCTTTTACGAGTTCGAACAACAGATCACTTCTTATGTGTTCAAACAATAGGTTAGCTCTTACGTGTTCTTAAACAAATCAGCTTTACGTGTTCAAATAACAAATCAACTCTTATGTCTTTAAACAACAGGTCAACTTTTACGTGTTCAAACAACAGATCAGTTCTTACGTGTTCAAACAACAGGTCAGATCCTACGTGTCCAAACAAGAGATCAGCTCTTACTTGTTCAAACGTCAGATCATCTCTTACGTGTTGAAACAACAGATCAGCTCTTACGTGTTCAAACAACAGGTCAGCTCTTACGTGTTCAAACATCTGCTCAGTTTTTACGT